>OX638358.1:16256466-16549661 GCA_951812935.1 Hermaeophaga mercurialis
GTTCTGGAAGTTGGAAGTCCAGGTAGGTGGTAAATAAACACTTATTAAACCTGTTTTATTATGGTAACATTTGGTTCTTTTGTTTTTAAAAATATGGTGTCAGACCGTGTGGTGGGGTATTGTTTGTGAATTGATTGCATGAAAATATCAAAAAGTTGAGAGAATTTGAGTATTTTTCGGGTATAATAAGACAAATTCTACTAACTTGTACTTAGAGCTGAATTTGAGACTCTAGTTTTCAAAAATGTTGAAAAATATGAATTGAGTTGGTGGGGGTGGGGGTATTAGTTGTTAACTGATTGCATAAAATATCAAAACAGTTTGGAGATTTAGAGGATGTTCCTGGATTTATCATAAAGTGTGTTTTCTGGGGCTAATAAGCCAAATTCTTCTATCTTGTACTTGGAGCTGAATTTGAGACTCTAGTTTTCAAAAATGTTGAAAAATATGAATTGAGTTGGTGGGGGTGGGGGTATTAGTTGTTAACTGATTGCATAAAATATCAAAACAGTTTGGAGATTTAGAGGATGTTCCTGGATTTATCATAAAGTGTGTTTTCTGGGGCTAATAAGCCAAATTCTTCTATCTTGTACTTGGAGCTGAATTTGGGTCTCTAGTTTTTAAAAATATTGAAAAATATGCATTGACATAGTGGGGTGGGGGTATTAGTTGTTAACTGATTGCATAAAATATCAAAAAAGTTTTGAGATTTAGAGGATGTCCCAGGATTTATCATAAAGTGTGATTTCTGGGCTAATAAGACAAATTCTACTATCTTGTACTTGGAGCTGAATTTGGGCCTCTAGTTTTTAAAAATATTGAAAAATATGCATTGACATAGTGGGGTGGGGGTATTAGTTGTTAACTGATTGCATAAAATATCAAAAAAGTTTTGAGATTTAGAGGATGTCGCAAGATTTATCAGAGTGTGTTTTCTCGTCCAACAAGAGAACTTCTACTCTTGTCTTCAGGGCGACATTTGGGAGTCTAGTTTACAAAAATATTGTGTCAGGTGTTGGGGTGGGAGTATTGGTTGTTAATTGAGTGCATAAAATATGGAAAAAGTTGTGAGGTTTGGTGGATGTCGTAAGATTTATCATAAAGTGCGTTTTCGAGTCAAATTCTATTATCTTGTGCTTAGGGCTGCATTTGGGACTCTAGTTTTAAAAAATATATATGGTGACAGTTGGTGGGGTGATAGAAATTGTCCATGATTATACAGCCATTATTTGCGTATGAGCATTACATTTAAAATAAAATCTACCGTTCCAGAAAGAAATTTAATGTCTAAATGGTTGTTAATTTAGCCATTTGCAATTTTAAACGTAAAATATTAAATAGTTTAAATATTTTTTAACTTTGAAGAGTAGTAGGTCTCTCATAGTAATCACCCAAATGTGTTGAGCAACCTTTGGTTGTGGCGCTCGGTTCATAGTAACATTCGACGCCAAATGTTTTGAAAGAAACCTATCGATACTGGGGGCTTAGCTAATACTATGAGTTTCTTTGTTGAAAACCGTCTACCTCGGGCCTCTGTGTAGTGCCTTCAAACTCCGAGGGGTCTTTAAGACTATAAATCATTTGATGGTTGACCTACTGTGGTCTCCGATCACTCTGCTACATACCTCGGGCCTCCTGAGTAGTGCCTTTGACTTCCGAGGGGTTGAAAAGCTATAAATAATTTTGTAGCAGGATTTTTCTTAGTAAACTAATATTGTTATATTTTTAAACTAATTGTTTGGATTGCTAATTTAATTTTTGTAGAACTATAAAATGATAAAATTATAAGTTTTACTAAAGCCCCAAATAACCTAAAAGCCTCAAATAACTTTAATATTTTTAGATGTTTTAAGGCAGTTAGGTGAAAATATTTTTAACTTTGGAGGTACTAGGTCTCTCATAGTAATCACCCAAATGTGTCGAGCAACCTTTGGTTGTGGCGCTCGGTTCATAGTAACATTCGACGCCAAAATGTTTCGAAAGAAACCTATCGATACTGGGGGCTTAGCTAATACGGATCACTATGAGTTTCTTTGTTGAAAACCATCTACCTCGGGCCTCTGTGTAGTGCCATCGAACTCCGAGGGGTCTTTAAGGCTATAAATTATTTGATGGTTGACCTACTGTGGTCTCTGATCACTCTGCTACATACCTCGGTCCTCCCGAGTAGTGCCATTGACTTCCGAGGGGCTAAAAAGCTATAAATAATTTTGTAGCAGGACCTCCTTAGTTAAATATATGTCTTTTAATAGTAATTGTTTTTAAATGATAGATTAATTTTACGATTATGAATTAAAAAGTATTTCGGTATTGCACATGCAGAGATGCGCCAGGTACCACACTGTGGGAGAAGTACTGTAAACTTAGGGTGTCGGTTAGACTCGCTTACAAACCGAGCTGTCGCCTATTGAGTTGAGTATGTACAGTGTTTCTGCATGTTTTCTTGCCTGTAGATTAAAACAATGCTCTGTTAATGGTTGGAATATTTAGTGTAACAATGCGAGCTTTTAATTTTAATTTTTCTTCTGGTTGGAAACCTTGTTACCGTTCAGTCTTCCGTCCGCCCAAAATATATTTAATGTAGCGTTCACTTTTAATCTTACATTCTATTACAGATCATTAAAGCAAAAGTTTGTAAAAACCGTTATGGCAAATTTCTTGATTACCAAGGATACCATCAAAAAGGTCCGGCGTTTTGGTCTTCATGGTCGTACTCTGGAATTTAAGATTCGTCCCATTCCATCCAATGCTGACCCTGTGAAATGGGTAAAGGATGCTATAACTCAAATTGTTCAAAAAGCTACTGAAGATCTTACTCCGTCCTATCAAGTAGGGCTTACGTTCTGCAGTAGAGATTTTTCACGAGGAGAAGGTTGGATTAATTTCAAACCTTTGTCTGATATTAAAATGAATGAGGTTTTTGACTGCATTTCATCAATTTATCAGTCTAACTCTGTAGGATTAAATACAGATACTTTCTGTCTTGGCGTTACATCAGTGAAGATACCGATAGGAAAAGGGCGTGGAAACCATTATAATGATTTTGATGAGGAGTGTAGAAGTCGGAAAGGAATAATTACAATAAATAATAACGATAATCTTTGTCTTCCTCGTGCTCTAGTTGTTGCCCTGTTTTATACTGATAAGGATCTAGAGTACAACAACATTCGGAAAGCTAGTTCAAGGCTACAAACTCAAAAAGCAACAAAATTAACAGAAGATGCTGGTGTTATCATTTTAGAATCAGGTTGTGGATTATTCGAGTTGCAAAAATTTCAGGATTATCTGAAAGCTTATCAAATTATTGTTTACCAATATGGTAATAAGGGTCGCGATATAGTGTTTGAGGGTCCTGTCTGCAATAAACGGCTTAATCTCCTTTATCACCATAACCATTATAATGTAATTACATCCTTGACATCAGCTTTTTGTTGTAGCTACTATTGTGAAGAATGTCATATCCCATATAATGTAAAAAATGACCATCGTTGTGGTAAAACATGTCCTGCTTGCCAGCAGTTTCCACCTTGCTCACTGAAATCCACAAAAATTAATTGTTCTACATGTAATAGGGTATTTAGAGGTCAAAATTGTTTTGAAAATCATTTAAAGGAACGAGTTTGTGATAAAATTATTAAATGCAGGTTATGTCTTAAGACTGTTCCATCAAATAGAAAACATGTTTGTGGAGAAATTTTTTGTAAAATATGTAGGTCTCATGTACCTGGAGATCATCTTTGTTTTATGCCTGTAGACAGTGGTTGTCCTAAAACTGATGATTTACTGTTTATCTTTTATGACTTGGAAACCCGTCAAGAGAAGAAAACGTCTAACGGTTCTCTTCTTCACGAACCAAATCTCTGTGTTTTTAGATAGTGTTGTGATGATTGTATTGATAAAGATATAAGTATATGTCACAAATGTGGTGTTAGACTACAAATTCTTCGTTGTAGCGATCCAATTTCGCCGTTTCTACACCATATTTTGACTCTTAGAAAAAAATTCAAAAATGTTATTGTTATTGCACATAATGGTGGTGGTTTTGATCATCACTTTACACTCAATTATATGATAACAAAAACAGATGTTACTCCAGAACTCATTATGAGAGGAACTAAACTTATTTCAATGACTGTGGGTAATGTGAGATTCTTAGATTCTCTTAATTACTTCCCAATGGCTTTGTCTAAACTTCCTAACGTTTTTGGTTTGAACGAGTTAAAGAAGGGTTATTTTCCTCACCTATTTAATAGACTTGAAAACAATAATTACATTGGACCGATACCCGCACTGGAATTTTATAGCCCTGATAATTTTAAAGAAAAAGATAGAAAGAAATTACTTGATTGGCATGCTGCACAAGTGTCTGAAAACTATGTCTTTGATTTTCAAAAAGAGCTTATAGGGTATTGCATATCAGATGTTGATATTTTGACACAGTCTTGTTTAAAATTTCGTCAGTTAATGATTAATGAAGGTAATGTTTGTCCTTTTAGAGAAAGTAGTACATTGCCATCAGCGTGTAATAAAATTTTTCGTCGAAAATTCCTGAAAGAAGGTATGATTGGTATTATTCCTAAAAATGGTTATAGGTGGAGAGATCACCAATCCAAAATTGGCATTCAGTGGTTATTGTGGGAGGAAAAATGTCGTAGTATCAATATTAACCATGCTGCAAAATATACAGAAAATGTTATTGCTGGTGTAAAGGTTGATGGTTTTTGTAATGAGACCAAACAAATTTTTGAATTTCATGGTTGTATCTGGCATGGTTGTAAATGTCTAAAATATCGGAGAGACGTCCCACTTCATGATAATCCTTCTGATACCTTAAATATACGATATGACGCTACTGTTGAAAAAATTAAAAGATTGAGAGAATTTGGCTACGAGGTTATTGAGATGTGGGAGTGCAAGTTTCGCAGGCTTATAAAAGAAAACAAGGGGTTAGAACTCTACATAAAAAATCACCCTATTCTACTTAATTTACCTCTTAACCCACGTGATGCTTTTTATGGAGGTCGTACAGGTAATGTCAGAACGCATTACGTCTGTTCAGATGGGGAGCAAATAAAATATATGGATGTATGCAGTCTTTATCCCTATATTAATAAGTATGGTAAATACCCTATTGGACATCCTCAAGTAATTATTGGTGAAGAATGTTCCAAATTAAATTTACTTGAAGTAGATGGTGGATTAATTAAATGTAAAATACTTCCCCCTCAGAAACTTTTCCACCCTGTTCTACCAACGAAAATGAACAATAAATTAATGTTTGTTTTATGCAAAACCTGTGGAAATACCTTTAATGCCAACTGTTGTGAACACATTGAGGAAGAACGAGCACTTATTGGTACCTGGGTGCTAGATGAGGTGAAGAAAGCTCTTGAGAAAGGTTACAAAATTTTAGAAATATATGAAGTTTGGAAATACCAAACTGAGCAATACAATCCTGAAACTAAATCCGGTGGTCTATTTACCAACTATATTACTCATTTTCTGAAAATTAAAACGCAGGCTTCTGGATGGCCTTCTAGCTGCGAGACCATTGAGAACAAGGACGTTTACATAAAAGAATATTATGACAAGGAGGGTGTAACTCTGGACCCTTCTAAAATTGAATATAATCCCGGTCTTCGTCAACTGGGCAAAAGCGTTATCACCTCCTTCTGGGGTAAACTTGGTCAGAGAGAAAATCAAACTCGAGCCTCTATTGTTAACCAACCATCGATGTTTTATAACATGTTAACGAACCCTTCAATTTTTGTTAATACTGTAATACCTGTAAACGATGATGTTCTAATAGTAAACTGGGAATACAAAGAAGAGACTTATGATAATCTTCCTACTGTTAATGTTTGTCTGGCTGCGTATACAACAGCCTTAGCAAGGTTAAAACTTTATAGTTATCTCGAGCAGTTGGGTGATAGGGTCTTGTATTTTGATACAGACAGCGTTCTTTATACATATCAACCTGGTCAGTGGGATATTCCTTCTGGGTCATTCTTAGGAGACCTGACAGACGAACTCGAAGAATATGGTTCAGGTTCTTTTATAACCGAATTCGTTTCAGGGGGTCCTAAAAATTATGCATACAAAGTTTGGTCAACCACAGAGAACGAATATAAAATTATTTGCAAAGTGAAAGGTATTTCCCTTTCCTACTCAGCATCTAACCTCATCAATTTCGATACTATTAAAAAGATGGTTACAGAAGAGGCCGACCCTATCTATGTCGGATTTACACAAATCCGCCGAACTAAAGATCATGGAGTCGTTTCAACCTATGTACAGAAGAAGTATCGTCCTATATCCACAAAGCGGCGATTCAAAGAAAATGGCTCATCTTATCCATATGGATTCAAAGAGTAGTAAATATCAGGAATTATTAACAAGTCCAATTCAATAGAAGAATTTCAAGAAAACTATTTTCGTGATGGAACCTAAAAACTAGATGACGTTGAATGTTTTAAATATATATATATATATAAATTTTAATTTTGTAAATGATTTTATGTAAATACACGCCTTTCTTAAATATTCATCAATTTCGATACTATTAAAAAGATGGTTACAGAAGAGCCCGACCCTATCTATGTCGGATTTACATAAATCCGCCGAACTAAAGATCATGGAGTCGTTTCAGCCTATGTACAGAAGAAGTATCGCCCTATATCCACAAAGCGGCGATTCAAAGAAAATGGCTCATCTTATCCATATGGATTCAAAGAGTAGTAAATATCAGGAATTATTAACAAGTCCAATTCAATAGAAGAATTTCAAGAAAACTATTTTCGTGATGGAACCTAAAAACTAGATGACGTTGAATGTTTTAAATATATATATATATAAATTTTAATTTTGTAAATGATTTTATGTAAATACACGCCTTTCTTAAATATTGTTTTATTTCTTAGTGGTGTGACAAATTGACAACCCATAGTTGTAGATTATACACACTAGCACATACATCGCAAATATACCACGTATCACTACTCAGACACACACCAAACACACCCTATTCCTACACACTGGCAATATCCTTCACATTCATTTACATTTGGTACACAGTATGAGCTATATGGTTTTAAAGGGTATGGTATCCAACATCTAAAAAATAATGCCTTCAAAGTTGATGCTGGATCAGGAGAGGGATGAGTGGAGAGCCGATATTTGACCAATCAGAGAAGAGTTGGAGTTAAGTGGGCGTGGCCTAAGTTGGAAAAAGTAGAGTGGTGGGGGGTGTCTCAAGTGCCCTAATACCTACAAAATATATTTAATGTAGCGTTCACTTTTAATCTTACATTCTATTACAGATCATTAAAGCAAAAGTTTGTAAAAACCGTTATGGCAAATTTCTTGATTACCAAGGATACCATCAAAAAGGTCCGGCGTTTTGGTCTTCATGGTCGTACTCTGGAATTTAAGATTCGTCCCATTCCATCCAATGCTGACCCTGTGAAATGGGTAAAGGATGCTATAACTCAAATTGTTCAAAAAGCTACTGAAGATCTTACTCCGTCCTATCAAGTAGGGCTTACGTTCTGCAGTAGAGATTTTTCACGAGGAGAAGGTTGGATTAATTTCAAACCTTTGTCTGATATTAAAATGAATGAGGTTTTTGACTGCATTTCATCAATTTATCAGTCTAACTCTGTAGGATTAAATACAGATACTTTCTGTCTTGGCGTTACATCAGTGAAGATACCGATAGGAAAAGGGCGTGGAAACCATTATAATGATTTTGATGAGGAGTGTAGAAGTCGGAAAGGAATAATTACAATAAATAATAACGATAATCTTTGTCTTCCTCGTGCTCTAGTTGTTGCCCTGTTTTATACTGATAAGGATCTAGAGTACAACAACATTCGGAAAGCTAGTTCAAGGCTACAAACTCAAAAAGCAACAAAATTAACAGAAGATGCTGGTGTTATCATTTTAGAATCAGGTTGTGGATTATTCGAGTTGCAAAAATTTCAGGATTATCTGAAAGCTTATCAAATTATTGTTTACCAATATGGTAATAAGGGTCGCGATATAGTGTTTGAGGGTCCTGTCTGCAATAAACGGCTTAATCTCCTTTATCACCATAACCATTATAATGTAATTACATCCTTGACATCAGCTTTTTGTTGTAGCTACTATTGTGAAGAATGTCATATCCCATATAATGTAAAAAATGACCATCGTTGTGGTAAAACATGTCCTGCTTGCCAGCAGTTTCCACCTTGCTCACTGAAATCCACAAAAATTAATTGTTCTACATGTAATAGGGTATTTAGAGGTCAAAATTGTTTTGAAAATCATTTAAAGGAACGAGTTTGTGATAAAATTATTAAATGCAGGTTATGTCTTAAGACTGTTCCATCAAATAGAAAACATGTTTGTGGAGAAATTTTTTGTAAAATATGTAGGTCTCATGTACCTGGAGATCATCTTTGTTTTATGCCTGTAGACAGTGGTTGTCCTAAAACTGATGATTTACTGTTTATCTTTTATGACTTGGAAACCCGTCAAGAGAAGAAAACGTCTAACGGTTCTCTTCTTCACGAACCAAATCTCTGTGTTTTTAGATAGTGTTGTGATGATTGTATTGATAAAGATATAAGTATATGTCACAAATGTGGTGTTAGACTACAAATTCTTCGTTGTAGCGATCCAATTTCGCCGTTTCTACACCATATTTTGACTCTTAGAAAAAAATTCAAAAATGTTATTGTTATTGCACATAATGGTGGTGGTTTTGATCATCACTTTACACTCAATTATATGATAACAAAAACAGATGTTACTCCAGAACTCATTATGAGAGGAACTAAACTTATTTCAATGACTGTGGGTAATGTGAGATTCTTAGATTCTCTTAATTACTTCCCAATGGCTTTGTCTAAACTTCCTAACGTTTTTGGTTTGAACGAGTTAAAGAAGGGTTATTTTCCTCACCTATTTAATAGACTTGAAAACAATAATTACATTGGACCGATACCCGCACTGGAATTTTATAGCCCTGATAATTTTAAAGAAAAAGATAGAAAGAAATTACTTGATTGGCATGCTGCACAAGTGTCTGAAAACTATGTCTTTGATTTTCAAAAAGAGCTTATAGGGTATTGCATATCAGATGTTGATATTTTGACACAGTCTTGTTTAAAATTTCGTCAGTTAATGATTAATGAAGGTAATGTTTGTCCTTTTAGAGAAAGTAGTACATTGCCATCAGCGTGTAATAAAATTTTTCGTCGAAAATTCCTGAAAGAAGGTATGATTGGTATTATTCCTAAAAATGGTTATAGGTGGAGAGATCACCAATCCAAAATTGGCATTCAGTGGTTATTGTGGGAGGAAAAATGTCGTAGTATCAATATTAACCATGCTGCAAAATATACAGAAAATGTTATTGCTGGTGTAAAGGTTGATGGTTTTTGTAATGAGACCAAACAAATTTTTGAATTTCATGGTTGTATCTGGCATGGTTGTAAATGTCTAAAATATCGGAGAGACGTCCCACTTCATGATAATCCTTCTGATACCTTAAATATACGATATGACGCTACTGTTGAAAAAATTAAAAGATTGAGAGAATTTGGCTACGAGGTTATTGAGATGTGGGAGTGCAAGTTTCGCAGGCTTATAAAAGAAAACAAGGGGTTAGAACTCTACATAAAAAATCACCCTATTCTACTTAATTTACCTCTTAACCCACGTGATGCTTTTTATGGAGGTCGTACAGGTAATGTCAGAACGCATTACGTCTGTTCAGATGGGGAGCAAATAAAATATATGGATGTATGCAGTCTTTATCCCTATATTAATAAGTATGGTAAATACCCTATTGGACATCCTCAAGTAATTATTGGTGAAGAATGTTCCAAATTAAATTTACTTGAAGTAGATGGTGGATTAATTAAATGTAAAATACTTCCCCCTCAGAAACTTTTCCACCCTGTTCTACCAACGAAAATGAACAATAAATTAATGTTTGTTTTATGCAAAACCTGTGGAAATACCTTTAATGCCAACTGTTGTGAACACATTGAGGAAGAACGAGCACTTATTGGTACCTGGGTGCTAGATGAGGTGAAGAAAGCTCTTGAGAAAGGTTACAAAATTTTAGAAATATATGAAGTTTGGAAATACCAAACTGAGCAATACAATCCTGAAACTAAATCCGGTGGTCTATTTACCAACTATATTACTCATTTTCTGAAAATTAAAACGCAGGCTTCTGGATGGCCTTCTAGCTGCGAGACCATTGAGAACAAGGACGTTTACATAAAAGAATATTATGACAAGGAGGGTGTAACTCTGGACCCTTCTAAAATTGAATATAATCCCGGTCTTCGTCAACTGGGCAAAAGCGTTATCACCTCCTTCTGGGGTAAACTTGGTCAGAGAGAAAATCAAACTCGAGCCTCTATTGTTAACCAACCATCGATGTTTTATAACATGTTAACGAACCCTTCAATTTTTGTTAATACTGTAATACCTGTAAACGATGATGTTCTAATAGTAAACTGGGAATACAAAGAAGAGACTTATGATAATCTTCCTACTGTTAATGTTTGTCTGGCTGCGTATACAACAGCCTTAGCAAGGTTAAAACTTTATAGTTATCTCGAGCAGTTGGGTGATAGGGTCTTGTATTTTGATACAGACAGCGTTCTTTATACATATCAACCTGGTCAGTGGGATATTCCTTCTGGGTCATTCTTAGGAGACCTGACAGACGAACTCGAAGAATATGGTTCAGGTTCTTTTATAACCGAATTCGTTTCAGGGGGTCCTAAAAATTATGCATACAAAGTTTGGTCAACCACAGAGAACGAATATAAAATTATTTGCAAAGTGAAAGGTATTTCCCTTTCCTACTCAGCATCTAACCTCATCAATTTCGATACTATTAAAAAGATGGTTACAGAAGAGGCCGACCCTATCTATGTCGGATTTACACAAATCCGCCGAACTAAAGATCATGGAGTCGTTTCAACCTATGTACAGAAGAAGTATCGTCCTATATCCACAAAGCGGCGATTCAAAGAAAATGGCTCATCTTATCCATATGGATTCAAAGAGTAGTAAATATCAGGAATTATTAACAAGTCCAATTCAATAGAAGAATTTCAAGAAAACTATTTTCGTGATGGAACCTAAAAACTAGATGACGTTGAATGTTTTAAATATATATATATATATAAATTTTAATTTTGTAAATGATTTTATGTAAATACACGCCTTTCTTAAATATTCATCAATTTCGATACTATTAAAAAGATGGTTACAGAAGAGCCCGACCCTATCTATGTCGGATTTACATAAATCCGCCGAACTAAAGATCATGGAGTCGTTTCAGCCTATGTACAGAAGAAGTATCGCCCTATATCCACAAAGCGGCGATTCAAAGAAAATGGCTCATCTTATCCATATGGATTCAAAGAGTAGTAAATATCAGGAATTATTAACAAGTCCAATTCAATAGAAGAATTTCAAGAAAACTATTTTCGTGATGGAACCTAAAAACTAGATGACGTTGAATGTTTTAAATATATATATATATAAATTTTAATTTTGTAAATGATTTTATGTAAATACACGCCTTTCTTAAATATTGTTTTATTTCTTAGTGGTGTGACAAATTGACAACCCATAGTTGTAGATTATACACACTAGCACATACATCGCAAATATACCACGTATCACTACTCAGACACACACCAAACACACCCTATTCCTACACACTGGCAATATCCTTCACATTCATTTACATTTGGTACACAGTATGAGCTATATGGTTTTAAAGGGTATGGTATCCAACATCTAAAAAATAATGCCTTCAAAGTTGATGCTGGATCAGGAGAGGGATGAGTGGAGAGCCGATATTTGACCAATCAGAGAAGAGTTGGAGTTAAGTGGGCGTGGCCTAAGTTGGAAAAAGTAGAGTGGTGGGGGGTGTCTCAAGTGCCCTAATACCTACTTACAGTACTGTTCAATATTGTCAATGGCATATATAACTGTCCTGAACTCCTAGCTAAAGTGTTGTTGTTTGTTCCACCACGTGCAACAAGGCAAACTCAAACTTTTAACATTTCTTTTCACAGATATAATTACTCATATTATACTTTTATTCCAAGAACACTAAGACTTGCTAATTCTCTGGATGACCTATTACTTTTTGGTAACTCTGTTGCTATTTTTAAGAACCACATAAAGAACTTGAATATTTAACAATCATTATATACATTGTCTTTTTATTGTTTGTATACTTTATTTTTTTGCAATTAATTGTTTTTTTTTTCTTGTTATATATGTTATTATTCTTATTTTATATATATTATTGTCAATAACATATTTCTGTATTCTGAATTGGGCTTGCCCGTATAAATAAATAAATAAATAAATAAATAAATAAATAAATAAATAAATAAATAAAAGATTAGAAATGATATCTCTAACAGACGATAATCCCAATTTTTAATATGAAATATATTGGAGTGATGAAAGTAGATCCCTTAACAACAGTGTAGTGAATACACACAATGCCCATTATTGATCTAACAAAAATTCACACTGGGTTCGACAAACACGTTTTCAAAGAGTTTGGGTTACCAAAGTGTGGTATGAGTTATTTAATGGTTATTTGATTGAGCCGTACTTTTTTGAAGGTTTATTAATTGGAGTAAGGTACTTATATTTTCTTGAAAACACGTTACCTGAAATTTTGGAAAATATTCCTTTGGTAAAACAGAATACAATGATTTGACAGTGCTCCACCTGATAATGAACGAATTGTTGGTGATTATATAAATCGCTAATTTCTAAATGGATGGATTGGTGTCTAGGGACAGAAGGATTGGTACCTACAGACAGATAGCCTGGCCGGCCCGATCACAGGACCTCAACCCATTGGACTTCTTTTTATGAGGTTACCTTAAAGAATTAGTGTATAAAACACAACCTGTAAATTTAGAAGACCTCAAACATTCAATTCTGCAGGTCCTAGCATTACACCAGTTTTGATTTACGGTGCATGAATAAGAACTCTTTTAAGGCGTCTTGAAGCCATGGAATCTCAAGGAAATAATTTTGAACACTTACTTTAATTTTTGTAAACAAATAAGTGAATTTAAAATAGATTTTATTTTATTTTTTGTGTAGGTAGTCGCTTGAGTTTCGTACAGTAAAGACGTATCCAGAACCGGCTCAGCGAGAGAGATAATTAATATCCGCGATAAAAGTGTAAATAGTAGCGAATTATAGTTCTATATACATAAAATTCGAATGTATATGAACACTTGAATAATATTCCCCTCACATACCTGGAATTCCAGGACCCAACTATCCAATGTATCAGCAATATCAACCGCAATGGCAACCAACATTAAATAACCAAGCTGTGAACTATCCAGTTTTACAACCTACAGGTAATGATTTATCTACAAACGTGTATGTTACACCTATGGAACAAGTACCAGCACAATCTACAGAACGTACATCTTATCAAGTGAACCGTAACCAAAATTACTATAGATTAACATCCACCAGTGAGGAAGAAGATACAGAAACTACAAACAAAAATGAATGGCGGGTCATCCGAAATACAAAAAGAAAAAGAAAAGTTGATAAGCCACAGCAAAAAACAACTGCAGACAAAATAGAATCAAGCAATCGTTACGAATTGTTAAGAGACACTACAGACAAAAACTCCGAACAAACAACCAAAAGAGTAGAACAAAATCAGAGACCACCTCCTATATTTGTACATGGCGTCATAGATTACGCTAAAATGATCGACACAATAAGGGACATTGCTGAAGAAGAACAATATACTACCAAAAGTCTAGCAAATAATGCAATTAAAATCAACTGTACTACATAACAGACACATACTGAAAAATGGTAAGAAACTTTAAAGAAAAAAATATTTTCCATCACACCTACCAATTAAAGGAAGAACGGGCATATCGAGTTGCTATAAGATACTTACACCATTCTACCAACACTGAACTAATAAATCAAGAGCTTCAGAAACTGGGACATAAATTCCGTAATATATTGAATGCTCAGCACAGAGCCACAAAAGAACCCTTAAACCTATTCTTCGTAGATTTAGAACCCGCAGACAATAATAAAGACATTTATAAAATAATAGGTTTACAAAACAGGATTGTACAGATCGAACCCCCAGAGTCATGAAAAATAACATCATTCAATGTATGAGATGTCAGCAGTATGGCTATTCAAGAACATACTGTAATAAACCATTCGTGTGCGTTAAATGCAGCGGTGCCCATACACTAAGAATTGTAAGAAAAACAAAGAAACACCAGCAAAATGTGCACTGTGTGGGAGAGACCATACGGCCAACTACAGAGGATGCGAGTATTACAACAAATTAATAAAAGGAAACAGTAGAGAAAGAAAAAACATACAACAAACACCCATGGCACCAATAAACAGTAACATCTAGCAAAACAATATTCAACAAACAAGAACATATGCAGATGCAACAAGAGGTAACGTAAATCAAATTGATAACACAGCCCCATACTAACAAAATTCCTCGACGACTTCAAAAATTTATTTAACCAACTAATTCAGCTAAATAGTACGGTGCTCAATATGCTAACCATGTTACTGAATAAAATTAAATAAAATGGCGAAGCTTATAAGGATAGCTCAGTGGAAGACAAATGGATTACAAGGTCATAAAGAAGAAGTTAAACTATTCCTAAACCATAACCACGTTGACGTGTTATTAATTAGCGAAACCCATTTCACAAATAGAAATTACTTTCACATCCCCAGATATAAACTATATATTATACGAATCATTCAGACGATACCGCGCATGGAGGTACAACTATCCTTATAAAAGAAACCATTAAACATTACGAGATGCTTAAATATGATGAACATCATATTCAAGCAACATCAATAAAGATCAAATGTCTACCATATGAACTGACTGTATCAGCAATATATTGTCCACCCCGACACAATATAAAACGAGAGCAATTTAGAGATTTTTTCGATACCCTGGGACCAGTATTGCAGGGGGAGACTACAACAGTAAACATACTCTATGGGGATCTCGTTTAATAACAACGAAAGGTCGAGAACTTGCATACGTACTTCAAGAGGGAAATCTGTCATTTCTGTCAACTGGAACACCAACATATTGGCCGACCGATGTCAATAAAATTCCAGATTTATTAGATTTCTTCGTTGTCAAAGGCATCTCTTCAAATTATGCAGAAATAACACCGAGTTATGATTTAACATCAGATCACTCTGCAGTAATAAGCACCATAAGTTCAACTGTAGTATTTAAAAAACCACCAGAACGATTGGGAAACGTAAAAACTAACTGGAACAAATTTAGATTAATAGTACAAAGTAAAATAAACCTCGCTCTCAGACTTCACAAAATAAATGAAATAGAATCAGAAACAAAAAACTACATCAAAATATTACAATATGCTGTCCAAGAAGCTACACCGAAAGATCCCACCCCAAAATCCAAAACCTTCATAAATATAGAAATCAAGCAACTAATAGCACAAAAAAGACTCGCTAGGTCAAAATGGCAACGAACTCACACACCAAATGACAGAAGAATCTACACACAGGCAAGTAACAAATTAAAATCTAAATTAAGTGAAATGAATAATAAATCTTTTGAAAACTATTTATCAAATCTTACCCGACAGGATAACTCAATTTGAAAACCCATAAAAAAAATACAAGCTAACAACCAAGTCGAAGGAAGAATTAAATCTATCTCCTTAAGTGAAATAAGGGAAGAAATTAAAATACTGAATCCAAAAAAATCCCCTGAAAAAGATCTCATAACATCAAGGATACTGAAAGAACTACCCGAAGAAGGTTTACGATTACTTATGTACTTAATTAATTCTATCATCAGGCTTAGTTATTGGCCCAAAGAACTCACAATTGCACAAATAATAATGATACCAAGTTACATCGTATCGTCCAATAAGCCTCCTCTCGTCAATATCAAAGTTACTTGAGAAACTTATACTTAAAAGAATAAATACAGATATCGACCCTACTGAATGGATGCCAGATCATCAATTTGCGTTTAGGTCAGAGCATTCCACAACACAGCAATGCCATAGAATAGTGGACATAATCAACAAATCATTGGAAAATCGACAGTACTGTACTACAGCATTTTTAGACGTAAGTCAGGCCTTTGATAAAGTCTGGCACCCAGGTCTTCTGTTTAAGACAAAGAGAAACCTTCCAGGAAAATATTTTGGACTACTGAAAGCATATGTAAGCCAAAGAGAATTATTTACAAAAGTAAACGAAGAAACTTCGGACCCCTTTCCTATCTACTCTGGCGTGCCATAGGGAAGTGTACTTGGCCCGCTTTTGTATGTTCTATTTACCAACGATATTCCAGCCCCAAGAGATATTTTCACTGGTACTTTTGCTGATGACACAGCCATATTGTCAACACACGAAGATCCTAACACAGCAGCACTTAATCTCCAAGAACACTTAAGAACACTGGAAAAAGGGCTGAAAAAGTGGAAGATAAAAGTAAATGCATCGAAGTCCTATCATATAACATTTACTATCAAAAAAGAAAGATGTCCTGCGGAGTCCGGCTCTGGTTAATAAATAGTTAACATCTTTTATCACCAGTCCGGATATTTAAGCAAATTAGTGAGTTTTATATTCCAAAAAATTACCTACGAGTGCATTAAACCTAAAAGAAAACTATCAAGTTAGTAGCTACGGATTTTGTAAGTTTTTAATTCGTTCCTTAATTTGATACATCAGTAAATCCAAATTACTGTTTTCTTTGTACGGGTTAAATATTGGAAGTCTTATCAGTATAAAAACTGGTTCGACTGAGATTGTGTGAACTGTTCAGGTCCGCATTTAACTTTTTCAAATGAATACAATATTTAATAATGGATGAAACAGATTTAACTGTGGGTACTTCCGTTTCTGGGAGTACACCCTCCAAATCATATGCATCAGCAATAAGTTCACCAAAATTCCCAAGCAAGAAACAAGCTATAGTATTCACTTCATTGGAAAACACTAAATTGGAAGAATATTTGATCTCATTAGAAAAGATAATTGAACCACACAATATTATATTTATTTCTAGAATTTCTAATAACCGAATATGTATCTATCTAGCAAATGAGGATCTAGTAAAATCATTTATGAACAGCCATAATGGCGAAATAATAATTGGACAAACTACTATCATAGCACGACGACTTATAACCCCTAGTGAACGGTTGTTATTATCAAATGTCTGTCCATCAGTACCAAATAACCTAATAGAAAATGAACTTAGAAACAAAGGAATCAATCTAGTGTCACAAATTACATGCTTCCGTATTGGTACAACCCTTCCTGAATTCAAACACATCCTTAGTTTCCGAAGACAAACCTACATCACTCCTTTAGTAAATGTACAACTACCTGACTCCATCATCGTAAACCACGAAAATACTTCTTATCGTATTTTTTTATCCGTAGACAACAATGTATGCTTTAATTGCAAACAAAAAGGCCATATTGCAACAGACTGCTCTTTACCAGTTCCTTCAACACTGCAACCACAAGTATCAACGTTAACAAATATCCCACCTCCAATGCCAAGTGTGGTGACAACACCTCCGTCCTCCTCAATCATGTCATCCAGTATAGCTTCTACCAATACCAATTCATCTACAACTTCGACAACCATTAATACAACATCTAGTAAAACATCAATTAACCCTATACCACCTACACCACCTCCACTAAAAATCATGTCCATGCTCTCTAGCAGCTCGAACAACCCTTCTAAACGTGCATTAACCGAAACCCCTTCTCCAACAGGAAAAAACAATGAGGAAATTGAGTTTCAAAAACCTGTTCCTCCTAAAAGTGCTAAAAAATTTAAAACCAAAAATGAGACAACAATCTTGAATGTAAAGGAGCAACTGAATCTAGCAAAAGAACTATTTGAGGGGGACACGGATAACAAAGTATTTACTTTCCCAGAAATTTGTCTTTTCTTTGAAAACGTACAAGGCTCTACTGACCCGCTAAGTGTAGCTAAATCTCTTACAAATAACGTTAAAGGTGTAGTTGAATTACTCTAAAAAATTCACCCTTATTTATCCGATAAAAATATGTTACAGTTACAACTAAATGTAGAATACAGCAACGAAGAAGACAGTGACTCATCAACGTCGATAATATCTAACAATTAAATTCACTACAATATTACAGTGGAACCCAAATAGGTTATATTCCCATTTGGAAATGTTTAAGCCTCTATTATCAGAATACGCTCCTACAATAATCTGTCTCCAAGAAACCCGTTTTTTAAATAGTAAGATCTATAACCTAAAGAACTATGCCAGTTTTTATCTTAACAGAAAAAACCCATGGATTGCCAGCGGAGGGGTAGCTATATACGTTAGAAATTCTCTGGACGCTGAACAAATCCCGCTTCAAACTAACCTAGAAGCAGTTGCTGTTTCTATTCATGGCCCCATAAAAATAACTTGTTGCAATATCTACTGCCCTCCAAATGCATTGCCTAATAGAAATGAAATTACAAACCACACAGTTACCTACACCAAGAATTATATTAGGAGATTTCAATGCACATAATGATATTTGGAGATCTAAAAAGAATACACCTTTTGGAATCACTATGGAACAAGTTTGCAACCAATCCGGCATCAACATTATGAACGATGGGCGACCTACAAGATTCAATACAGCAACAGGAGAAGGTTCAGCCATAGACCTCACGTTATGCGATCCTAGCCTGTCATTAGTCTTTAATTGGGACGTTCTTCCAGATCTTTATGACAGTGACCATTTCCCAATAATTATCTCTGGTAACCAGGTAAATGGAAAAATATCTCCGGAAAAGTGGAATCTCAACCGAGCAAATTGGGAGCTTTATAACTCCATAATAGTTAAAAAAATCGATAACGACAGAAGCGGGGACATCTTAAACTCCGATGTGGACGACATGGTAAACAAATTTTCTGCTTTAATAACTAATGCTGCTGAAGAAGCTATTGGAAAGATCACAGTAATTAAAAACCATACACCAGTCCCCTGGTGGAGCCCTGAATGTGCCGAAGCCATAAAGAACTATAAATATGCTTTCAATAAATATAAAAGGTATAAGACACAAGAAAATATGCTTCAATTTAAACATTTAAGAGCACTGGCCCGATTATTAGTAAAACAGAGCAAAAGAAAATCATGGATTGAATTTATATCAAGCATTAATAATTCAACTTCAGCTAAAACCGTGTGGAAAAATATTAAAAAAATCTCAGGAAATAATAGTTTTACCGAGATTACCTTTCTCAAACATCAGAATGTTACTGTAACATCTCCAGACCTAATATCGGAAGCTTTAGCAGAGTCTTTTGCGGATTACTCCAGTAACAACAACTATAGTAACACTTTTTTAGAGCTAAAAGAAGCTGAGGAACGACAGATAATTGACAGACAAGAAGAGCATTCCGATGCTTTAAATGAACCCATTACAAAACTCGAGATGAACTACATCATAAATTCAATGAAAGACTCTGCTCCAGGAGTCGACAACATACCAATAGTTTTTATTAGAAACCTGCCAACCTCTGGAAGCGATCTTTTATTAAAAATTTATAATAAAATCTGGACTAATAATGTTTTTCCCCAAACATGGTTAAAATATATTGTAATCCCTATCTTAAAAACCGGTAAGCCTAAATCAAACCCAGACTCATATAGGCCAATCTCAATTACATGCGCAATGGCTAAAATATTGGAAAAAATCATCAATGCGAGGTTAATGTGGTCCTTGGAAAAAAGAAATTTATTAATCCCTGAGCAAAGTGGTTTTAGAAAACGTAGGTCAGCCGCAGATAACCTAGTGGACCTAGAATCGGAAATCCATGAATCTTTTGCCAATAAAGAAAACTGTTTAGCAGTTTTTTTTGACATCTCTAAAGCATATGATACTGTCTGGAGATACAAGATTATTAAAGTACTGGAGAGCTGGTCAATAAAAGGAAATATTCTAAATTTCATTTATAATTTCTTGGAAAGACGTTTTTTTGTAGTCCGAGCAAATGGAGCCTATTCGTCGGTTAAAATTCAAAAAAACGGTATCCCACAAGGGTGTTCTCTTAGTGTAACATTGTTTTTGATTGCGATAAATGACATAATTGCAAACTGCAGTCCTACAATTAAGGCCAGACTCTATGCAGACGATCTAGTTTTTTTTGACATCTCTAAAGCATATGATACTGTCTGGAGATACAAGATTATTAAAGTACTGGAGAGCTGGTCAATAAAAGGAAATATTCTAAATTTCATTTATAATTTCTTGGAAAGACGTTTTTTTGTAGTCCGAGCAAATGGAGCCTATTCGTCGGTTAAAATTCAAAAAAACGGTATCCCACAAGGGTGTTCTCTTAGTGTAACATTGTTTTTGATTGCGATAAATGACATAATTGCAAACTGCAGTCCTACAATTAAGGCCAGACTCTATGCAGACGATCTAGTTTTTTTTGACATCTCTAAAGCATATGATACTGTCTGGAGATACAAGATTATTAAAGTACTGGAGAGCTGGTCAATAAAAGGAAATATTCTAAATTTCATTTATAATTTCTTGGAAAGACGTTTTTTTGTAGTCCGAGCAAATGGAGCCTATTCGTCGGTTAAAATTCAAGAAAACGGTATCCCACAAGGGTGTTCTCTTAGTGTAACATTGTTTTTGATTGCGATAAATGACATAATTGCAAACTGCAGTCCTACAATTAAGGCCAGACTCTATGCAGACGATCTAGTCATATATAGCCGAAGTCGAGACTTACGTTCACTCTATCTCTTATTACAGTCATTCTTATCACTTTTAGAAGATTGGTCAGAAAACTCAGGCCTTCAGTTTTCTATATCAAAAACCAAATGCCTTTTATTTTCCAAAAATAATAATATAGTCCCAAATAACCTTCAATTATTTGGACAACCCATTGCATTGGTTGAGGAAATAAATTTCTTGGGGATGATCTTCGACAAAAAATTATCGTGAAAACGGCAGGTACAAAACCTCAAACTAAGATGTCAAAAAGATTTAAATCTAATGAGAACTGTATCATCTAAACGATGGGGGACCGACTGCTCGATGCTAATCAAAATATACAAATGCATAATTAGACCTAAGCTAGACTTCGGGGCTATAGCCTACAACTCTGCAAAAAATTATGTATTAAAGCAATTAGACATAATCCATAATGCTGCTATGAGAATTGCAACTGGAGCGTTCTGCACAACTCCAACTAATAGTATCCACTGCGAGGCCGGAGAACCTAATTTACACTTACGTCGAAATTATTTAACACTAACTTATGCTGCAGCCACAGCCTCCTATCCCACTAAACCTGTCTATCGAAACATATTTGCAAACCGTTTCAGAAATACCTTTCTCCAACATCCACGATTAGACCCCCCATTCCACGAACGACTTAATACAATCCTAGAAAATCTTGATATTCCTCTTCCTAAAACTTATAATGAGTCATGTTTAGAATCTTTCCCCCCCTGGAAGTATACTCCTATTTATTGTGACACTAGTTTAACAAGGTATGATAAATCCAACATAAACCCAGCTAGTATTAGAAAAGCTTTTCAAAGTGTACTGAATACATACCGGGGCTACATACATATCTATACTGATGCTTCTAAAGCACCAAACGGCGTTGGAGCGGCGCTTCTCTTCGAGGATGTTCAGGAATCTTTTCAACTCCCAATGTCAACCTCCGTTTTCTCTGGTGAGTTATACGCAATTTGGAAAGCGTTGGAATATATAAAGGACCATAATATCCATCGGGCATTAGTAATTACAGACTCTTTAAGTTCCATCTCCTCTATACAGCAATATCAACATTCACACCCACTTATTACTAAGATAAAAAATGAATTGTTCACTGCCACAAATAACCATCATAACAACATCAAATTCCTTTGGATACCATCACATATAGGCATCGTGAATAACGAAAAAGTATACAAACTGGCAAAAGATGCAATATCAACACCAACCACTTTAACTGAGTACAGAACACCTTTATCGGATCTGAAACTTTTTTACAAAAACAGAGTAATATCCCACTGGCAAACCGAATGGAGCACTTCTACCTCATATCTAGCTGAGGTAAAAAAATCGGTCCAACCTTGGAAGCTCAACCCCACAAACCGATATCAACAAGTGATGCTATCTAGATTAAGACTAGGCCATACTTTCATCACACATGGCTACGTAATCGCAAGAACCCCTCAACCAAGATGTGAAATATGTAACATGAGGTTATCGGTTAAACATTTTTTACTCGAGTGTCCAGTATATCAAAACTTGAGAATACTCCATAACATCGGTGGTGATTTGAGCATAGTACTAGGAGACCAGTGCAATATAGACAATTTATGTTCTTACCTTATAGCTATAAATAAAAATAAATAAATAAAAAAAAAATCATAGATCGGATTAGCAATTTCTTCATCTTCAGGTTCAGATTGCTTCTTCTAATGAGGTAGTTCAATTCGGCTATTGCTTGCTTGACTTTGGCTCCCACGGATTCAACGTATTACCTAAAGATCAGCTTTTGGTTCAGTATTACATCTAGTTACTTAGCTCTTATGTACCATCCAACCATGTATGTCCCGTCTATATCCAGTTCTTTGGGCTGTGCAATCATTTTTGAAAAATATTTCTTGGCTTCTGACAGCGTTCAGGGGGATCCACCATATGCTGCAATGTAATTAAACTGGAGCTTGACTGGTAGGGATAGTGTGAATAGACTCATTATTTCTTGTGCAATAATATTTAATCGGACTGAAACCGGACCGAGATCGGACTATGAGGACTAAGCCTTATCTCCTAAGAGTAGTTTAAAGTTCGTATTATTAATAATAATTAAAATAAATTGATAAAACTACAGTAGCAACTAATCGAAATGTTATTTTAGAAGAAAAAATACATTATTACAGCGTAAGTAGTATATTGTTTTATTTGTATAACAATGACTATTTTTATTCATAACATCCATCACAAACGGTATCGCCGGACTGCAACGATCGTAGAATATTTTTTTTAATGAGTGCCGGGTTGTAGCGATTGTTTGTTAGGTCAGACTAAGTTTGGTTTCATTATAAATTTTGGTTGCGGTCCAGACAGTATTAAACAAGCGATTCGTTGACACTTTTCTACCCATTGACCATAGCTGCAAACTGACATCGCCCGTATTAAAATGTTGATATTATAATTTATACAGTAATTTATATACGTAAAACTTAAAATTCTATAGTTTCCATATTAAGTCATTTACGCTGTCCTCTTGAAGATAAGTGTACACATCAAAGATGTCTAGGGAATATATATAATATTATAGTGAAAATTCAAGTTTCATTAAAAGTTGATATTCTTCAGTAGTCATAGTCTACTATCACTGAGTATCTTAGTGAAAAATGAATAGTCATACTGAATAATCAACTTTCGCTAGCGAAGATCAACAATTCCTAGTGAACGTTATCCTCACCTATAATGCTGAAGGGGAAATTAAAGAAATACATTTTTTTCTTCAATTTTCAATGAGTGATAGATTAACTCAGATATTAAGTTAAATCTTTACTTATAGTGTTAATTTTGTTTGTTAAGAAGATAATGAATTAGGGCATTTGGAGTTATAAAGAATATTCTTTTTTTTTTCGTGTGAAATTTGTAAAATTTTAAGTTCGGTTAGAGTGAATACGAAAACATAACTTACCTAGCCTGATCTAACCTAACATAAGCTGGTTTAATATAACAAACAACTCAAAAATAGCGGAATAGTATATTCTGTACCAAGGTTAGAATGAAAAAAAAAATTATAGGAATGGAATCATGAATATCGAATTTTGTTATTCTAACTGAGTAACAGACTATATTTTCCCCAGGATCACAAATTTACTCGATTTTTTACTCATTATTTTATTTCAATTAAAATTTGTTTTTACGATACCGCCATTTACATCTGACATTGACAGGTTTGACATCCATGGCTGACGAAATCATTTAGAACAATTACGAAATATTCATTATGTCACATTATGTCAATTACAGAATGAAAATACAAGAAAAACACATAGGAAGCACATGTTTCACATTCTATCTCAAGAGGGACAATATTTACATTCTTCAATTAAAAATGATTTTGGAATTAATACATTCCACTATTGATCGTGGAGAAAAATTGTTTCTACCCTTACTTTGTGCAATCTGTCCATTAAAAATGTAAAAGATAACTCATACTTATGTTAAATATCCACGGTTTTTCAAGCTATTAAATATTCTTATGACAATTTTTTCGCTCTTTTGCATCATTAGATAGGATATAGGAAATTGACAGGCATATCATATACGTTCTTCATTTTTTATTATATATATATATATTTTCCAAAAAACAACATTCTTCATTTTAAGTAGGTTGTTGTTTCCATATGTGAATATACATTAATGAAAAGGAAAAATTGGGAAAATAAGTCCTTAGGTCTCACAGTCTAAGCTTTAATAGAACTACCGGTTTCGTAGCTACATAGGCCATATTTGCGGGTTTAAAAAAATACAAAATTCCTGTAATAAAAATAAAAATTAACAAATAGTTTGTTGCAAGATAATTAGTTTTATTAATAGGTTTGTAGGTTTAATTTATGTAGTCAATAGGGGTTATTTTGTAGTAGATTTTAGTTTTTAAATATAGTATTAAATTAGTTAAGTAAGATATAATTTTAGAAAAAACTTACTGATGTTATAAATTGACTAAATTAGTGTTGCCCTAAGCTATTTTGTTTAATCACAAAAAGAGTACCTACATGTCGAAAATAACAGATACAATAAACATGAATTAGAGCAGTCAGCAAGAGACGAAACACGAACATATTAAAATTTAGTAAAATTCAAGTAAAATTATATATAAAACTCTAAAAACATGTTAACCGATATCTTAGTACCAATACATTAAATGAACTAACAAAAAGTACATTTTTTATCAAAATAGTCATTTGTAAGGGCGCGAAAATAGGAAGTATAAGACAGCTATATCTAGTAGATCTCAATAATATTATATATAACTGTTAACTGTTTCAGTATAGGCTACTAAAGAAGAGAAAACTTAACGAAATTGAAGTACCAATTGTAGAAACCAGCAAAGTTGATAAATAATATACTATTGTAAATTTAAATTTTGTTTTAATTGTATAACCATGACTAATAATTATGAAAGATTGTTGGGTAATAGTAATTTGTTTAGGAGAAAAATAATTGCTAATATTTATGTTTATTGAGCAAATTAATCAATTATCCTAGTAAAAAAAGAAAAAAAAAAGAGAAAAATAAGGAAAGCATAACCTAAATTTATTTTAGTATTTATAGTAACAGAACCTGTAAGCTTCAAGATGAAAAACCTTTTTATAAAATAAGAAAATTAACCATTCTGAATTGAGGAAATTAAATTAGAAAATTACAACAAAATGATATATTGGTGAAGCCAAAAATATAAAAAAAATATTAAAAAAAATATAAAAAAAAAAAAATAAAAAAATATATAAAAAAATAACATAAAAAAATATAAAAAAATATAAAAAAATATAAAAAAATATAAAAAAAATATAAAAAAAAATATAAAAAAATATAAAAAATATAAAAAATAAAAATATATCACCCTATGTATTCAGTCTGTTTTGGAATCTTCTCTTCAATACGAGTTCAACCATATATAACACTTAAGATTTTATGTAGTCTAGAAGGTCTTAAATAAATAAAACAACCGCCTAATTGTCTTAATAAATATTTTAATACAAACTATTTTCAACTACATTAAAACGTAACAATTGAAAGATTACTACATTTTTAAAATAATGATTACTTAATCAAGTGTTCAAAATGTGATCCATTTGTGCGTCTACCACATTTTTCCATTTATTTAAGATCTTCTAGACTAAATAAAATCATAAGTTTTACATATGGTTGAACTCGTATTGAAGAGAAGATTTCAAAAATGACTGAATGTACAGGGTGATGTATTTAAAAAACCAAAGTGACTAATAATATCTGAGAAACGGCAATTCTAGCAACATTCCATATGTCAAATCTGGAATCTCCGTATCCCAAAATAAGCTTATCCCAAATTTTGTAGAATTCGGACTAGCAATTTACGAGATAATTGACCGTTTCCTGACTTTTGGTCCACTCTGTATAAGAAATGATTATAAAAAAATAATATAACGTTACTAAAGTTATATAAATTTTAAGTAATTCTGCTTGTTTCGTCGTCGTTTCTATATACCAATAAATACTTAGTTTATCATTATTTTAAATTTAATGAGAACGGGAATAGGAGTCTCAACATAAATGACATGAGCATGACAAGCTGCTGATTCACTATTGGCGCGGTACTTCAAAGTAAACTCGTGTCTAGACTTGTAATCCTATGGACGGTGATAACATTCTTTTAGTTGCCTTGGAAGTCTCGCTGCATTCGATCATAATTTGTTATTTCCTATGTTAAGATTACTTTAACAAATAATACTGCACGCCGCCATAGATCAGTAACGCGTCCTATAACGAACTGTTCATTCCCAATTTTTTTGAGGAATTAACAAGTAAATGTAGATAGCAAATTTGCAAGGCTCACGAACTTCTCGAAGCTCGAGCTCAAACCCGAGCAAGAGAATGTGGACGTGCCTTTACATTTTTGTGACATACAGTTTATAAACTATTGATTAACATTTTGAACGTCCCGCATTGTTGCCAAATCGTAATACTATTCAGCGGATTATGCACAGAAAGTTGAAAGTTTCAAGGATTCACTAATTTTAAACATTTTTTTTTCAAAAAATCGATGTAGCTACCGCAATGATTTCTTATCAATTCTCAAAATTTCAAAGAAATCGGATGAAAGTTACCATTGTTATATATTGAAAAACAAATAAATGAGTATGAAATTTTTTCTGTGTTAAGAACGCTATCAAGACTAGATTAATAAGACCATTATTCATTTTTGGTGATACGATGTCAGATAAAAATTAAAAAATGAATATTTTTAAGAACTTAAAATAGGTATTTATTTATTTGAAAGAAAGGCTAAAATTTTTGTATTTTAAAGTGTGTAAAATTCTTTTATTAAGAAGATATGTGTAAAAGAAATATATATATTTCTTGAGTCAAAAATGTGTCAAGCGCTTTCGGCAATACAATGCCATCATCAGGACAAAAAATAGTGCAAAGTAGAGGGCAGTAAGATTGGTTATAAAATTCTTTAAAGAACATTTACACAGTGACAATACATCTTACTTAACTTTTTTAAAACGACATTAATATAGTAGAAAACAGTAACATTTTAAAAACAGTATATATTAATGTCGTTTTAAAAAAGTTAAGTAAGATGTATTGTCACTGTGTAAATGTTCTTTAAAGAATTTTATAACCAATCTTACTGCCCTCTACTTTGCACTATTTTTTGTCCTGATGATGGCATTGTATTGCCGAAAGCGCTTGACACATTTTTGACTCAAGAAATATATATATTTCTTTTACACATATCTTCTTAATAAAAGAATTTTACACACTTTAAAATACAAAAATTTTAGCCTTTCTTTCATTACATAGTGTGTACGCACCAACACGTAACCTTTTGTTACTCTTCAATTTATTTATTTATTTATTTATTAAACAGTAAAAATGATATATGAAATTTGCAAAATAAATCCTTTTGCTCTTTTTTGCTAGAGGCGTTCAGTAGCAGTCCGGGACCCATTAAACTCCCGATTTTCTACGAAACGACTTAAATTTAATATTCAAAAGTTACCACTTACTTAAAGTTACAAACTACATAATTTTATATAGTCATTCAGCTGTCTGTTAAAATATAATTGAAGTACTTAATCTATTTTTCCGCAATCATTAATGTTAATGTTTAAATATTATCGTTTACTATTGCCTCAAGTTAAGGCCACCTGATGCCAAATTATATGTAATATATCTTTGATACCCAATTAGTACTGATCCTTCACAAAGGTAAGTCCTATCTACAATTAACCTAACGAAGCTCTGTTACGATTGCTTGCATGCGAATCTGTTAACAGGATTGATTAACTAGACTCTACACCGCCAGTGAAATAATTATTTTTGTTTTGCTAGTAACCGTTAGCGAAACCAGAAACAAATATAAATAGGTTATTTGGATTCAAGCTATTCTAGAGTTTTTATTTTATACAGGAATTAGTTAATTAATACATTTACTTTCTTTCAGGTTATCACAGAAAACTGGGAGGCAATGTACTAACTACTGCACTATGAATAAATGATTTGCTAATATTTAAAGGAGATATGTAGTAGGAATTATGTTCTCTGAAACTTGATGAATTTCATCCCGTTTACTGTTCGGTCCTTGACTTTATGGTTGACTTTATATTCGTAGTTCCCACAAAAACTACTGACTTACCTTGCGGACAGAAAATGAAAGTGCGAAATACAATATATGATAAGTACAAAAACAATGAATCTAATTATAATTAAACATTATGTGTAGGACTTGGCATGTAAATATACGTTTTATAAATATTTTTTTTTAGTAAAAATTTCGTTCGTCAAACCCAAATTGATGAATTAAGAACTGAAGAGATTTTTTATGTCTGCAAATCATGTTTAACCTATATTAATAAAAAAATTGGCAATTTAATTTGAAAAGACTATAATTGAAGAGCTTTAATTGAAAGAACTCATATTGCTACACAAAGAACATCTTTTTTGTCATATTTTTAGTCTAATAAAATATAAACTTTTGTAAATTATGTGTTATTTAATTTTTAAATATATTTCTTGTGACATTCATTTTTTAATATTTTTGAAAAACCATTATTTTATACAATTTATTAAAATATTATTAAAAATATTGCTGTATTTGGGAAACGTAGTAAGAAATAACAGAACAGAACAAAAATGCCTATCAGTAAACCCCATTTTTTCTAATTTTATATAAGGCTGTCAAGCAATTCGATGTGTTCATATACCGATCTTGATGTCTTTTATTAAAAAGAACAAGACTAATTTAGCCCAGCGAGGTACTAATTCAGTTTGGTAACCTGTGTATCAATATCCGAAGGGCCTCGAAAAAATAAACAATATCACTTTTAAAGATCCTCCAAAGACTATGCTCAGTGAGTTTGTAGCTAAAAGGGTGCAGTTCTTATTTATCTCTTCTTCTACCCTCCAACCGTAACGCCCTCTTGGCTGCTAAGACATATTCGGATAGTTGTGACATATTCCGTTGAATTTAAATGTATAATATTATTAAAAAGCATGTCAGTACAGGGAGAACTGAACCTCGGTCTATGATAGTTTACCCGGAATCGATCTAATTAGATTATTAAATCATCTTCCCCAATACATTCTATTGTTATTTATTGTTGTTACACTAATAGAGATAGTAATAGTAGTAGTTATTACCAATTAGATAGGTAATGGTATGATTTAAAAAATTTCCTATAGGCAAAATCACTTCAAGAAATTAGAAAACTACATTTTTACAAATCAACAGTAGTAGGCACTATGTATTATTTTTGTGTGAAACCTATTAATGTCTACTGTAACTTTTCTTGATGGAAATATCATATCTGCTGTATCTATACTAGTAAAGATAGCACAGTAAGAATCAAATATAATATTTTTTGTTCTGTAATGTATACGATGGACTAGTAAATAGATAAGGGAACTAAAATTTTTGTTTTATATTATTATAAATATATATATTATTATAGTAATAAGTAAGTTGTACATGTGTTTACTTACAAAAAAAAACAAGTTTATTTAATTTTTAATTTTTTTAAGTTGCCATTTTCTATAATTTTTTTTTTTTTAGTATGTGTATGGATCAGCCGATTTTTGCTATTCTTAAAAAAAAGAATTATGTTCTATTAAACTCTTTTTTTGAAATTGAAGGTGTAGATAATTCAATTTTCTCTTAAAAAGCTCACGTTTTGTTGTTTAATAAAACAATTTTTTTAAATGACTTACAATTTTGTTGTTAAGATGAAGTAATTCTTTCTCTGCTAAGCGTCTGGTAGCATTTTCCTTCCGCTTCCTTTTATACTGATTGTACTTGTAAAATAAGTACATTCCTGGAAGTGCCAGAACCACAAATGGCTTAATCAAAGGACTGGGCTTAGGACCTTGAGGCATTTTTAGAACTGAAAAAAAGATCATTTATAAAATTAGAAGATTTAGAAGATTAGTTTAGTGCTTACAAAAACGTAATGGTTTTCTTTGATATTGTGACAATAACATCATTTGAAACTAAAACTAAATAAAAGGATTTTGTTGCTAAATAGAATAAAACAAAATAAGGAACAAGAGGAATACCACGAATAAATAAAATTAACCAACAACCACTAGGGAAAACTACATGCCGAAAGTATGGAAAACAGTGATTCTGATATTGGTGCTACATAATATTGGCAAAGTAATATTAATATAATTTATTATTATTATTATTTAGCTAAAAATATATCCATATATTCATATAAATTTAAAAAAATATATTAAGTTAAAATGAAGCCCGTTATTATCATTTTTACGTCATCAGAATTAATTGTAAGTGTCTAGTAAAGAATTAATCAATGAAATTGAGTGAGTTAGCTTCGTTTTTAGGTGGTGTACTTTTGATTCTCATTTTTTTTAATTTACATTTTCTATTTATTCTCTTTCGGCTAAGCTCTCTGGTTTTTTGGACAACCTTTGTATTTTTTGTTTTCTTCTTCTAGTTTATTTATTTTTACATTATGTATCCCTATTCCATCTATTTTTACTTTTGATATCCAATTTTTAACATATTTCCTTACAGCTTGTACTCCTCAGCTTGGCCCTTGATTTTTTTTCTTGTATTTTTCGTTCTTTGATTATAAGATCGTTGTTTATGTATATACAGAATACACATTTTCTTCTTCTTCTTTTAGTTTCCTTTTATTTTTTATTACTTCCAACATTCTTTCAAAATTATCTACCTGCACCGTTGATAATTATTCTATTACTGGGCTAGTGGAGGCATATTCACAGTTGTTTAAAAATATTCCATTTCTAGCATTTTAGATAGGTGTCCATATTGGCTCGTCTATTTAGTTTTAATAATTGAATTTAGTATAATACTTTGTAATGTTCATTTTTGTCAGATATAAACATTTTTCTTGAAAATTTTCAAATCTTTATAAGAGAAATCCCATCGGAGTTTCCTAATGAACTGTTTTTAATTGGTGCTGACTTTAATTGTCGAATAGACACCACTGACGAAGTTTCGAGAAAATGGGGAACTCCGCACTTTGTCTGGTTATTGAAACTCATTCGAAATTACCGAGGGAAAAATAATTTCTAAAATATCAATTATAATAAATACATATAAATTACTATTGCAGTTGTTCGAAATATTCCTCTTGGATATCCCAGCAACACCCCAATCTTAAATAATTATTTATAAATCTAAACTAAATGATTTAGATGACTTAAAGATGCGCATGACCAACAGCACGAGATTTATCAGACTACAGATGGCATACAATGTCAGACACCATTTATATTTAAGATTGGGGTGTTGACAAGAGGTACAAGTGCAACATTTCCAGCATCTCTAACATAAACTGCACTTGTAGTTTCTCTGTAGTGATTAAAAATTACATAAAGATAATATTTTATAATAAAAGCAAGTACAGTATTACACGATAAAAAACAAAAAAAGGAAAGTTGTATGTTAATGTAGTTGAGAATTTGCTGATTAAAATAATCAATAAATTCTAAAGTTAAGTGAATCTGGTAGTAGGTAGATAAACAATGAAACCTGAACAAGGTGAACTTAAAGTACAAAGGTCAATGGTGCTGGCTAATCAACGGAAATTTTGAAACAGGGCCGGTTCTAGAGCAGTTCCGTACAGTAAAACAATAGTGAAAGCTAAAAAAAAAAAAAGATGAAACGTTAGATAAAATCTTAGAACTAATACAAAGATGAAAACTAAAGTGAGTGATATCAAAAATGATAGAAAAAATGCAGAAAGAGCAAAAAAGAATTTAGAGAAGAGATTCAATGATTAAAACAGGAAAATAAGAAACTGAAAAAAATGTATGAAACAGTAGAAAGGGAGAATCAAGATATTAAGAAAGAGCTGAGCAGTATCAAAACAAAACAGGAATGGACAGAAAAAAAAGAAAACTTAACATAGTGATGACTGGCCTTAAAATGGATGTAACGGACAAAGAGTTAACAAAAGCGGTCACCACTTTCATGGAAAAAGAACTGTAAATTCAAGTACAAGTAAAAACAGCACGCTAATTGGATGAGAGGACTTACTTAATAGAACTAGATAACGCAGAAGAGAAAGAAAAAATCATGAGAAATAAACAAAAATTGAGAAATATAAAAGAAGACAAGATTTACATAAATCACGATCTAACCAAGAAAGAAATAAAGAGACAAATGATAATACTAGATAGAGCACAAATGTAAAAAAATAACAGAAAAACTGTGAAGATTGGATTTAATAAAATAACGATTAACGGGGAAAAATGGAAATGGGACAAGCTAGCTGAGAAACTGATAAAACCAAAAAACTAGCCAAAACAAGGAGAAGGTAGGCGAAGACCAGGTAACGAAAAAGGCAAAGCTAACAGAAACAGTCAAGCAAGAGAGAAAAAATTAAAACCAACAAACAAAAAAAAAACAAGGAAAGTATAAAATAGGCACATGGAATGTAAGAACAATGATGAGGGCGGGTAAAATAACAGAAATAGCCATGGAAATAGAAAGGTATAAGGGAGAAATACTAGCAGTACAAGAGATAAAATGGAAGGACGAAGGAAGAATAGGTAAAGAAGGATATACTCTCAACAATAAGGATTGAAAATAAGCAAGAGAAAAATTAACGATAATAAACGTCTATGCAACAACGCAATAAAGAAGAATTCTACAACAAACTACATGATGTATGGGAAAAATACCCAGAAATGCTAGTCGAGATTTCAACTAACAATAATGGTGCAAGACTCTGCAGCTTTGGAACAAACACAGACACAATAGAAAATATAGAGCAAAAAGGGAAGTATATACAAAACAGTATTATACGAATAGTAGATCAAATATTAGGACAAAAGGAAAAAAACGCAGTAAACATTGGTAAGATGAAGTATCCAGAATGGGAAATATACTATGAAAGCCAGTTTAGAGATGATAGTTTTGTAGAAGCAATTGATATACTAGAAAAAGAAGAAGAGAAATTCATCCCAACATATGTAGAATATGAAGAAGTAATATAGAATCGAAAGACACCAGGACCAGATGCAATAGTCAAGGAGCTAGTAAAGAAAGGGGGAAAAGAGGTAAATAAACAAGTGTTCTAATTAATAAAAAAGACACAGAATGAAGAACAAATGCCAACAAAGTGGAATTTAGTATTAATGAAACTGATTTCCAAAAAGGGAGACCAAACAAAGTTTCATAACTACCGAGGAATAACCCTACTTAATAGAGTATATAAGATATTAACAACGTTAATAAGATATAAAATCACTAGATACACAGAAAAGGAATTAGGAGAATACCGCTACGGATTTATAAGTGGCAAATTGACAATAGACAGAGTCCATATAATGATACAAACGATAGAAAAAAGCTGCGAATATGGAATTGACTTACATACAGTGTGTACATAAAGTATAGAATATATTCAGTTTAAGCCAAACAAACAATTTTGATTTTAATTTAATGTATTTTACATAACAATGAAATACACAGGGTAAATCATTTGACAGTAAAGATGTCATCGACAATTTTTTTAAATGGTACACCCTGTATATCTAATTTTTTTAGATTACAAATTTCAAGATGATTCCAAATATATATCATTCTTGTGTTCGGTACTTAATACTTAAACTTCAGATGTAAAAAGTTATGATAATAACTTAGTAGACTACTCTTTAATACTCACTAATGACAGTGACACTTGTGAAGTGTAGCACCAGTTTAGTTATTCTATATTTGCTTGTTGACACTTTAAAAATGTGTTTATATACTCGTATAACACAAAGGATTGAAGTTCTTATGTTAATTGGTTGCGGAGATAAGATGCGAACTCAACAAGAGGTGTGTGCTATGTTTAATAATAAATATCTAGAACAACCCATAAGTCAATCAACACTGAGCAAAATTGAAAAAAAAAGTTTAGGAGTTTGGTACCGTAGAAGACCTAAAACCTGCAAGGCCGTCCAGCACTTGCCGATGATACTAAATTAATCTTTTTCTTTTAATTTTAATCTTTTTTTATTCATAAAGTATTAAAACATGAAAAGTGGCATCACTTTAAGGTGCACCTTGTACAAGAACTATCAGATGACGACCCGGATCGTAGAATGGAATTTAGCGAAAATTTGATGGACAAGTGTAGTAATGATCCACTTTTCGCAAAAAACGTTATTTTTTCTGATGAATGCACATTTACATTAACCGGTGAAGTCAACAGACAGAATTGTAGATATTGGGCAAAGGAAAATCCTAAATGGATGAGAGAATATCACTCTCAATATCCTCAGAAAATTAATGTTTGGGCAGGAATTGTTCGAAATAAAATCATTGAACCCAATTTTTTTGATGGAGCTGTAAACGGGCCAACTTAGCTGCAATTTTTAATAAATTTTTTGATTCCAACTTTAATGAACTTATTCCCTAGTTCAAACATTCCCGGAAATATCGATGAAAGTCTGTGGTATCAACAAGATATATAAGTGGATAGGTAGACGAGGACCCATTGAGTGGCCACCGAGGTCACCGGATTTCACGCCATTAGATTTCTTTTTGTGGGGTCATCTAAAAAATGTTGTATATAAAAGTAAACTCGACGACATAAATGATTTAAAAGATAGAATAAGAGAAAGAATAAATAACATTTTGTAGGAGGCCATTAATAAAGTTCAGCAGGAATTTATTGAGTCAAGCACAAGAAGGAAGACAATTCGAACACTTAGTGTAATTTATTGTGTGGCAATTTATTGTTACTGTTGTATTATTTTGTTATTTTAATTTAATTAAAGGTCTTCAAAAATACAGCTTTTAAAATTATTATATCTTCAAAACTATTAATTACCGAATACAAGTATGATATATTTTTGGAATCGTCTGGAAATTTTCAATCTAAAAAAAAAAATATACAGGGTGTGCTATTTAAAAAAATTGTCGATGACATCGTTACTGACAAATGGGTTACCCTGTTTATTTCATTGTTATATAAAAATACATTGAATTAAAATCAAAAACCGATTTGTCTCAGGATTTTTCCTTAAAATTGTTTGTTTGGCTTAAAATGAATTTATTCCATACTTTATGTATGTATATTGTTTGTATACTTTAAACAAGTTTTCGATAGTATCAACAGAAATAAACTATTAGAGGAAACGAATAAAATGGGAATACCAAGCAAATTCATTAAACTAACTAAAATGACAATGAACAGTTCAAGAACCAAAATAATAACCAACGAGCGATACAGAAAAGAAATTGCTATCGAAAAAGGAGTAAGACCAGGGGATGCACTATCAACTCCGCTGTTCAATATAGCATTGAATGGAGCTATTAAAGCAATAGAAACGGGTACAATAATAGCTCAGAATATGGTGCAATTAATAGGATATGCAGACGACCTAGCACTAATCTCAAGAAATAAAAACAACCTGGATAAGATTCTATGGGATTTGGCAGAAGAAGCGACAAGTAGAGGCCTGGAAATTAATACAAAAAAAACCAAATATGATAATCAACAGGGAAACAACAGAGAACATAAAAGTGATCAAAATACAGGACTACAAATTTAAAAAAGTGGAAAACTTTAAATACTTAGGTGTGACGATAAATAAAAAAAACGACAGAAACATAGAGGTAGCAGAAAGAGTAAAATTCGGAAACAAAGCAAATTCTTAAAAGATAACCATTTAAGCAAGAACACTAAACTAAGAGCCGCTATAAGACCCACAATGATATATGGAGCAGGAACAATGTCCTTGACAAGTAGAAACGAAGGAACGTTGAGGATAGTTGAAAAAAATATATTAAGTAACATTTTTGGGCCAGAACAGAAGACGGACATTAAACTCCACAAGTAGGAACACCAAAAGGAAAACCGAAGTTAAGATAGGAAGATCAAGTTAAAGAAGATATAATAAAAATGCATATAACCGAACGGAGAACGAATATATAGAAAATGAAAAGATGGAACAGAATAACAGAAGGAGTAAAAAAACATAATAATCTAGAGAGAACAACAAATCAAGGAAAACAGCGAGTGATTCACCGCAAAAAAGTAATCCGACGAGCTCAACAGAGCGGCCATCATTCCGTTAGGAGCAACTAAAAACCAAAATTCAGAAATAAGTGATATGGAAAAATTGGTGAAGCAATTTTCTATTAATGAGACATTTCAAAATTACATTTCGTGATAAAAACAATTTTATATCCTAATTAAAAAAGTGCAAACACGTAAGTCGCATGTATAAAAATATTAAAAAATAAATCGTATTTATTAATAAATATACACTAAGAAAAAATAAAAATATTGCACTCAAGTTCTCTTTGATATTTATTTCAATCACTGGTAATGTCAAAGTCAATTTTGACTGGTCAGAATTTTTTGGTGAGTTTACATTTTCAATTAATAAAGACATTAAAACAACTTTGTGGAAACTATCCATTCTAAATGTAAAAGTTAAAATATACTTATCTTAAAATTATACGATATTCCAAAATGTTTTTATGATAATAGTTTCACCCTTTGACAACATCAGATAAAATTATAAGAAATTAGCAGGCATTAGACACACATAATCAAGTTTGTATGTCTAATGCCGTTTAATTTCTAATTATCTTATTTGATGATACCAAAGGGTAAAACAATTGTCATAAGAATATTTAAAAAGTTTAGGGATATCGTGGAATTTTAAGATAAGTATATTTTATCTTTCACATTTATACATTATAACACGTTTATTAGGATCTTCAAGCCACAATTTTTTTTTTTTTTTGAACATGTAGGAATAATAACCCAGTGGTTATTTCCTATTAAGTTATAGTTACAACGCAACTACTTAAAACTAGGGACAAGACAAGTGTTGACAAGTTAAAATTATAAGTATTGGTAAAATTATTATAAAAAGGAAGACGTAAGGTTAAATACCCTAAATTTAAAGTTTAAAATCACTAATTTAAAAATCTATTGACTAGGTCGTATGGAGTAAATCGTTTAAGTCTACGTCTTATGATAAGTTGCGACACTAAATTTTTGGCAAGTCTGTTTGGATGCCTATTAGTATAGTTTTCACTTAACTTTTTGATTTCTTTTTTAACCGAATTCACATTCAGATCACGAGCGATAGCACTATTGGGCACAAACCAGGGAGCATCGGTGATTACTCTAAGAGTTTTTGCTTGAAACCTTTCGATAATTTCTATATTCGAACTTGATGCCGAGCCCCAGAGTTGAACTCCGTATGACCAGACAGGTTTAAGAATAACTTTGTATATCAAGACCTTGTTCTCAAGAGATAGCTTGGAGTTTCTTCCAATAATCCAGTAAGTCTGTGCAGCTTAAGGCCAAGTTGTTTACTTTTAGCGAAGATGTGTTTTTTCCACGTTAGTCTTCGGTATGTATTATTTACAGCAGGTATTTTAGGTGACAAAAGAAATGTCATTTCATATTTCATGTTTAATCAGAAGTAAAATCCACATCAAATTTTTAACTGAGAAAATATTGCTCTTTCCAGTTATTCTTGTCAAAAATGTAATTTAAAGTTTTTTAAATGGCTTGTTGTCGGTTCCACTTCTGTCCTCTGGTACACGCTTGTAACATAAAAGAAGCTTACGAAAATATGAAAGTATTACTCAAAAAAATCGAGTATAATACACATTTTTTTTTTAAATTGCATATAAAAAGTTTTTTATATTATGGAGCTTTTTGTTTGAATAGGAGTTCTTTTAATGGCTCTCTAGTAAATATTTGTCATATCATCCAGCCACAAAGGTTATACTTTCAAATGAATAAATTTGGATTTGAACTCGGGGCCACGGAGACCAAATGTCGGTTCTGTGACCATCACTCGACCACCGAGGTCGGTGAATGGAACAGTACGAGAGACAACAATCACTACAATAAAAAAGTATAACCTGTGCCAAAATCGCTAGTTTCTGGACAGACAAATGTGAAATCTTTAGCATTTATAAAGCCCTCTGATATATTTCTTCTGTCACTTCATAACAAATTAAGCATTATAAAAAATTTTGAGAAATTCTCCAGAAAAAGTGATGTTGAAATCAAACAGGACATTTTTTAGGAAATTAACGAAATATCTAAAATTTAAAAAATAACGTTTTGAAGCCGTGGTTGTAATTTTATTGGGATATCATAAAAGTGACAACTAGAGAGAATTAAATAACGAACTTCTATTAACATCGTTGGGATGAAATGTGTCACTTAAAACTTATTTTTTTAACATACATCTGGATTTTTCCTGAGAATAACACTTGTACCGATGAGCATGGAGAGGTTCCATCGGGATATTTCAAAGGTGGAAAAACATTATCAGGGTAGAAAGAATGCAAATATGTTGACCGACTACTGCTGAACAATCAAAAGAGACCATCCGAAAGTCAAATATTCCAGATCTTTAATTTATGAATCACGTGAATTTTAAATTATAAGTGACATCCTACAACGAAATAATTTCATTCCTACATTGAATTCCCTTCAAGTGACAGTTATAACCCCTCAAATTTTAAGTAAGGGCTTGTAATACATTATTTGAAAGGTCTCTGCATTCTCTACACGAAAATTATATTTTTGGCAAAATTTATTGCAAAAATTATCGTTAAGAAAACTAAAATAACTTGAGTGTCGAAATTCGGTACAAAACTTAATAAGAATACCATTAAGTTCCGGAAAATGAAAAAGTTTGCAAAAACAATTTCAGTGTTCTTTTGAACGTTATCAAAAAGTTTCCATGACAATGTTAGTTTTAATAAAACGCCTTACAGTTGACATGTTGGTGTTATACCTGTCGTTTGTATAGCGTTACCTGCAACTCAGAAATATTTTATTTAACAGAAATGCCCAAAATTATAGTTCTGCAGATAATTGGTTACGGAAGTAACACATGAATACCTATCGAAGTTTCCTGTGTATTTCAAGTAAAATTTTCAGATTTGCCTCTTATATCCTAAGAGACAATTAGTCATATAAAAAAGCAGTTTTGCGATTTTGGATATGTAAGATACACAAAAAAATTACCTTACTATACAATAACGATACCAGATTGAATGTAATACTTGAGGAATTGAGGAATTCCCCCATACTTCGAATCAACAACCAGTCGCAACTTCGAATCAACAACCAGCTGCAACATCGGTTGTTAGCTATGCATCGATATGCAACAATATCAACTAAGGAGCTCATCGAGGATGATGACGATGATGAGAGAAGAACATAAGCAATACACTGAAAATGTTAATGTTTTATGCAGGAATAGTTGAAAACCATGTCATTGGTCCCTTTTTCATTGATGACAATTTGAATGTCAACTTTGGTAAACTTAATCCTGATCCAGCAAATCCATAAGCATATATATAGTTTCAATAAAATGGAGTTCCACTACATTAACCAATTAATGGCCGGCAGTACATCAACTTGGTATTTCCAAATCGGTGAATGGGACGGTGAGTATCGATAGAATGGCCAGAATGATTACCTGATCTTAAGCTATTAGACTTCTGTTTATGAAGATATGTGAAAAGTATGATTCACAAAACTAAATCACTCGATTTAGCTGACTTAGAAGACATTTTTATTTAAGATTAGGATATTTCCTAGACATTAGAGGTTAGCATTTTGAACATCTTTACATCAACACACAGTTTTTTTTTTGTTTTTTACATTATCGAGAATTGAACAATATCACTTATGTTAAAAAGTTTGTATGACACGCCGAAGATTAAATTTTCTTAAAATTAATAAATATAATTATAGGTATTCTTAGATTTGCCAATCCTAAATTTCGAAAAACTATGTAAATATTATTCCAATTTTAATCCATTGTTAAATATTATTTTATTTATAAATATTCATTAAAATTTGATCAAATTATTGGTAAATATTTATAATTCCATTTAAATATCAATTTGTACCGGTGTTCTAAATAACAAACAAATTCAGGCTCATACAACGTATTTAAGATACTGGACATAGGCACATTAGTGAATTACCATATATTAAATTTTAAAAATTAATTTAAATTGAATATAAACATACGAGTAGAGTATATTAATAAAATAACAAATGTCAAAAAAATTTGCAAAACTTTGAAAATATATAAACTGCGTGTTAGTATAATTTTCAAAGTGTTGTTAAATTAAATTAAGTTTTTAAACCCCCATAAGAAACGTACCTGAAATGTCATAGAAAAGTATTTAATATTTATTTTTTATCTTTTCAAGTAAGCGAGATCTACAAAGTAAATAGTGAATTCTTCATAGTATGAGAGGGACACTAACCACTATATATTCCGTAGACTGAAGGGGGCAAAACAATTTCAACTAGTCGACTGCTGTGTATTAAAGCAAAGTATTGTGTTTTTTAAAGAGCTGTTAGTTTAATAGCAGCGGAGAAAACTAAAGGAATAATTTAGTGATAAGTATCTAGTTAAAAGGTATTCATAAAAAAATTAAAAGCTTTGAAAAACAGTGAAAATGTAAAATTAGTATAATTTACCTTTTACATTTATAATAGATAGATTCCACAGAGTAAGAATAAAAAAAGTCAATCTAATTAATTTTGTAATGGTTATCACACTAAAAGTTTGAGAGATATTGCCTACAAATGATAAGATGATACATCGAGTCTAAGTTGGAATAAGGTGAGTTGCTAATATAACAAGATTTTATTGAAGATCTTACATGGTCAATGGATATAAATCACACTATTTTAATTTAATTATTTATTTTCTCCCTTGATTGCAACCAATAATTTAATTTTTTCATAAGTATATCTTATTTAGGATGGGTTAGAGCCTGCCAAACGTTTATTTCTATATGTATTTGAAAGTTTAAATACAAACTTTATATAATACCAAATTAATTTTAATAATTTTTGTATGTGAGATTCTATTAAACTTTTAATTGCGTGCTTCTATCTACTTCTGATTTTTGTGCAACTCACAGAGTTGTTATCTCCATTTTAACTTAATTAACTAGTTTAAAAATGTTTTCTTCGTGTAGATAATATTTCGGTTTGGTTTACTAATATAAAATGAAAATTCCGGTATCGTATGTTTTTATTGTACGAAATTAATAGTACAACTTCGATAAACTGTAAGTATGTTATTATAACAATATTTATTTTAATTGTTTATACATCTTTTTCTTTGGTCAATTATAAGTTTACAAATATTGTTTAGTTTAATAATGTAATAGTAAATTAAAAATTAAATTTCATAATAACAGGCGTATAAAAGTCAAAGATATTTTTTTAAGATGTTCGAATCCGCCGGCTTTGCAATCCCTCGTTAGGATTTTTAGTTTCATTGCTCTGAACATCCTTCACTCCCATTTTACTCTCGACGGTCCTCAGATCAGCATTGTCATTACTCCAAACGGCATATTGGGGTAAAGCCTTTATTACCTTGATCACAGAAGTACTACCAAGCACTTTTCTCTCTAGATTACATTATGCTTGGGTGTGATTGTCCCTGGTTCGTTGTCTTGTCCGTCATCTGTTTTGTGGATACCGCCAAGTCTTCGTATTGCTCCAGTGCTCTGACTTCCTGATCTCGGTTTTTGTTTTTTGTATATTTTTTGGATGATTTTTGTTGTTTTTGAGATCTTGTTGTGCTTTCGCAATTACCACTGTCTTCTAACTCGCACCCGTAGGCTTTTGGAATTTTCGAGAAGTTGGAGCATTTTATTAAGCTTTTTTAAAACGGATATCGTCCCTTAGGAGCGAGAGTTATTTTAGCATAGCCAACATAATTGTATTCGTCAGTCTTAGCTTGCTTTTTATAGATAAACTGCTGGTCTTCCAAAGGGAGGCCATGTAATTTATCCCTAGCTATTTTCGTTTTGCCGAGAGCAGGTTTGACTAGTGGTTTAAAACCGAGTGGCTCTTCCAGAATGACTTCAAGATATTTACCCGAAGGGCTGCATCTGATATCTTGTTTATTTCTCATTACACACATTATTCCTTTATTATTCCATACAACTATGTAGTGTCTAGCCAATTGGAGTATATTGAACATATTTTGATACTAGTCACTAATATGTCCAACTACTTCAATCGATTTAGATTGTAGCAATTATTTAAAATCTATTTATTGCACTAATGGCTCACTAATGTTGTGATGTTTTAAATGATATGCCATATGGCACATTATTAGAAAGAGCATTAAAGGGGAATTTAATTCAGCACTATTTGGTTTAAGTATCTCATTCGAAATGAAGAAAAAATCATTTCTAGAATATCATTTTTAATAAATACAAACAAATTACAATTACAGTTAATGTACGAGATGCACGAAATGTTTTTTTTCGCAAGACCTTGGTAAATATTAATTTAAATTAAGAATTTCTTCAGGAGTTTCATTTTTGTTGAATCTTCATAAGTTAGCATTAAAAGTAAATTCTAAGGAGATTTGGGGAAGGCGAGTAGGAGTGGTATTTTTTAGATTTAGTTTGGATTAGATATTTAAAGATTTTTTCTGGCATAGTCAATTTCCAACGGATAATGCTCTCTATATGTTCTGTGAAGTATATCGTTTTTCTATTATTTTTTTATGTTTATTCCCCATAATAAAGATGTTTATTTTATTATTGTTAGTTCCAAATTCGGTTTCATATTAGTTTTGATAATAGCATATTTTTGTTACGAGATGTAAAAAAGGACAATGTAGATTCTTTACTTTTTTTTTAGTTTTCTCCAAGGGAGAAACCTTTTAAATATTCTATTTTTATAAAAAAAGTTTATTTATTTATTTATTTATTTCTTAACGGGTTAAATCGAATGTGTAACTAAAGTATATAAAATATTTGAATAATAAGTGAACAAACTAAAATTATAAACAAAAACTAAAAACTGAAAAAAGCTAAAATTGAAATTAAAGTAAAATTAAAATTAAAACAAACAAAACACAAATTACTAGAAACCGAAAAAGAACACGAAAACAACACTTTTACATAGATAAGAATAAACTGTAGAGTAGGAGATAAAATCGCTGATATGGACATTTAAAGTTCACCGAGACCCTTAAGCTGACGCTTAAATGTGGAAAGAGATCAATGTTTGCGTTATACTTATTTCTGTGCGAAGTCAATCTACTAATTAGAACATGTTGGCTATAATTAGTCAAATGTAATTGCTGATGAAAAAACTTGTGCATTTCTAGTAGTCCTTGATGGTACATTAAAATGTATTAAAGCTAACATTCGCTACAATTAATACTTCGAGAAATAATCTTCCTAAGGAAGCAAAATTTCAAGATGATTCACCTGTGTTTTTATATTTGCAAGTTCATCATGTGCCTGATCTATTCATTTGTATAATTTCCCACTGTTAAGCCCATTCTAAAAGCAGTGAATCTTAGAAACTTATTTTGAATATGCTCTCTGTTAGGGATTTAGTAATCATAATTAGATGACCATATTATTGATCCATATTCAATTACTACTAACTAAAGAGCAGTATAAAATTTTAATAGTGTGTATAGATATGTCATTTGATAAACACAAGTTAAAGTCTAATTTTGAAAGCTTTAGAAATTATTTGGTCGATGTAAGAGTAGCACGTCAATTTTGAATCAAAAGTTATTCCTAAAAACTTAATTTCATTTACTGACAATGTAAATATTGTCTATTCTATATTGATGTAAAATGGGAGAATGAGATATAGTAAACGTGATTGGAAAGAGTACATACACAATCTTAATAAATAGTTTGGAATACTAACAGGACCGCTATTTAATTTAGGGGGCAGATTACAAATATTTTCAAAAATATTTGTAATGTTGATGGACAGTGAATTAATATTAGACGTGTTTTCAAACTGATACGATAGAGTAGATACATTATGGTGAGTGAAAACAGCAGAGAAAAATTTGGCAAATAATTCCACCACTTCCTGGTCAGAACTACTATGATCATCAGCTAAAGGCACTATACATGTCATAATTTTTTTACAACTATTGATGTATTTCCAGAATGCACATGGATCATTATTAATGTTATTTTCAGTATTCTTAATATAAGATTATTAACATTTATTACTTAAACTACTACATTATGACCTTAAACTACGAAAGATAATACAATCATCATAGTTATTAAACATTTTATAACATTTATTTTCTGTTCAAGAATTAACCATTAACCAAGCTGGAAAGTGATCGGTTTTAAATAATTTTTGAGAAATATATGAATTTAGTACATTATGTAAAATGTCATAAAACCAAAATACTGCATTTGCAACATTCAGTCTAGCTTAATCAACTGTTGACAAGAAAAATAATTCATACCATCGTATTTCCCATGTTTGAAATCAAAATAATATTAGTCATATTTTATTGAATTATTATGTTTATTAAGTTCATTTCAAAATTATTTTGATAAAAATTGAAATAACTAACAATTTGCTAAATATAAAGCCGGCGAGTTTTCTGGATAATTAATTAATGTAATCCCTAAATTATCATTACTACAAGTGATGTTGGGAAGGTTAAAATCACCACGTATAAAAACATATGAGTATTTGTTGTTTGACATAATAATACTACAATGATCCTCGTACATCTCTAATAAATATTATTGACATCCTACAGCCTACAACCCAGCCTTATTTTTCCTGTTTAATTTTAAAAATCTATTATTATAGCTTCTGAATAAGTCGATATAATCATAAAGTATTTGTCTGCAAATGGCAGGGGTTATTTATTATAGGAAAATAGGTCCTCATTTTGTAAAGAAATACTTACAGTGTATTCTATTTTATTGAGTTTTTATGTCATTAGTAAATAATATTAAACTTGCTATAATCAGCTGTTTATGGAACCTGATGTCTTCCACATTATGGTCTCCCATATTTTTAAAATTTTCGTTCATGATAGTATTTTGAAAATCAAATAATTTTTTTTCTCGTGTGTATAATTTACATTACATAATGACGTTTAGAGTTGACATGTTCTTCAAGTACTTATGGCGGATGTCTAGTTTATATTATAAATGCATATTAACAGCATCGTACAGCATGTTATTACAATTAGTTTTACGCAAAGGTCTTCTCATATATTATAGTATTGATAAATAAAATCAGCAGCACACATTTGAGAAATACATTATAATATCTATTAAATGACGTTGGTAATCATTTATGAACTTTTGCACAGTAACCAACCAGTTGCCAACATTTTTGTTATTAAAATAATTACCTGGATTGGGACTAATGCATACGTCTATTGTGTGATATTGGAATTCGATTATTGTTCTCATCATTATTTTATATTTTCACTATCGCTGCAAACATAAGTTTATACTTGATTTTTGGTTCTCTTTATTTACTGGTCGGATATATTATTTTTTATGGTAATATGGAAGTTTCACCTTTATCTGAAACCTAAACCTATATTCATTTCATATATTTATTATTCTAAACTAAACTTCTATTTTAGTATTACTCTTTTAATCTAATTTCGAAAAGGTGTCTTTTTGATAATCTGACAATTTTAGTTCATTATAATAATTTTGAATTGAATTAAATCTATTCTCTTTATCACAAAATTTTAGTGATTCACATTACCATTATTAAAATCAAACTGTTTACCATTTACTAGCTTATTGTAACTTAAACGTCTATTTATATTTTTTGTAAAAAAAACAGTATTTGAATATAAAACAATAATATTACCATTTTTTTAAAGAGAAAGGACGAATGATATAATTTAAGTGATTGGCATAACGCACTGAGCAAATTATATATGGAATTAGAAAAACTATTCTCTCTCGTTTAAACATTTGTGATGTTCCTAAATTTATATTTTATATAAAAAATATTTAAAAATAAATAACAAACCAAATTTATAATTAATGTACCTAAGTTGAAAGTTTGATCGGACAAAATTTAGTTAAAAAAAAGGTCACAGAAGAAAATACTATAAATAATTAATGAAATATTCATTACCTGAAAAGAAAGCAGCTACGTAACTTACAAAAAGTTCAAAAAAAGAAGTTATATCTTCTCAAAAAAGCATTATTAGCTCAAAAACATCAACAAAAACAAATAAACCTAATTTTGGCACAAAGCAACCCCTTAAAGGCGACGGAAATAGTTCGAATAAAGGTGTGTGAGAGAGACGGATGATTGTATTGTCAAAAACATTGCATGCGGTACGCCCACCATTCGAAAAGCATCGCGACGCTTTTGTAGTTGCGACGTCACCGTCACAACGCACACTGCAGGTTGCCGTTCGATAGGCGAACTAAGCTGAACAGATTTTGCGCAGATCTGCTCCAATCCTACATTGTCAAAAATAGAGTAGATTTTTGCCTCTATTCTTTCACTGTGTTATAATTTCATTGGTGTCACATTTTTATAAAAAATGTCACAATGAAGCAGGTGACTCACAAAAGGAGAATTAGACATAATACTTTTGTTACAATTAGAGCGAATTATGTCACCCTCCAACAATGGTATCTTTTATTTTAAATTGTGCTGACCAAGAAGTATTGAGTAACTTAAAAATAGGTGAATCGGACTTTAGCGAGCCTCATTTATCATTTGTCATTTTATTAGATTCATTAATTGAATCATCAGTCGAGTTTATTTCAGTATAACATATTATTCAATCCTATGTACTTCATCTTTGTAATAATTTATAAATAAAGTTAAATTTTATTTTTAAAAAAAGTAATTTTCAATACTGAAAACCTAATTAGCGGGCAACTGTGGGTGTTATACTAATTTCATTTAAAAAAAGTAAGTCCCTGTCTTCCAATGCTCACACAAGTCTCTTGAGGAGACTTAATATGGTGGCTCGTAGCGCAAGAATATATTATTACTTTGTATGTATTAGACAAAATAGTTCTCACAAAATATTCTTTAATAAATGACGTTCAGTAATGTGTTAAAGATGAGTATATAGTTTTATGCACACTTTTTGCGTAGAGCACATAAATAATATCAATGTTTTGTTTGTAATTTGAGCTTTCTTGTTAAATTATATCTGTATTTTAGATTATACCTTGTTGTAGTCTTACAGCTTTTTGTTGTAATTTTGCAACTTTTAATAATAAAATTGTTTTAAAACCAATTTACAATTAGAATATTAAAAAAATATAACTATATCATTGGTTTTAAACATGAGGATTGGACTAAATATACTTTATTAAAATGTTGCTGTGGTAAAAGATACAAGGTATTAAATTTGAAACCTTTTTTCACTTTTTGATAATAATTTTACAATGTATTTATAAATTGTTAGAGAATAATATTTTATTTACTATTTTACATATACAGGGGCCATCACATAAACAATTCTGATGATTAAATCGCAACTTTTTTGACTAAACTTTTTAGTATGTTTAATTACAAAACATGATATCAACATCATTTTTATGTAAAATTATCATACTTCTTGAAATATAATCGTTTCAACCATCGACAAAAACCGAATAGAACAGTTCTTCTTTTTTAACTCTCTTAAATATTTTTAATAAAATATCGGTCAGTATTATACTTGTTCAGAATACGTTGGCAGAACTGTAAACGTCATGGAAGATATCTTGAAAGAAAATTTTGAAGAGGTGTGAAGAAATAAGATACAGTTTCTCTTTTATTAGAACAGATGAAATAGTATTTGAAATCCCTTTCTGAGACATTGAACTGTTCGATTGTGTTTTTTTAAACCAGTTATCTATAATTAGTTATATTATAAAGAAGTTATCTTGTTTTAACAAGTATAACAATTTTAGAGAATAATAAAGTTTATGTGGTGTTCTTGTATCCAAATATAAATCAATAAATAAAGTTATATTCCTTTTCTAAGGTTATACCCCTGTGTCAATTTTAGTAGAAATTAATGAACACATTGTGAAATTATTTCCAAATAACGAAATACACATTTCAATTTTAACATCTTATTTATGCCTTCTGCCACAGCAACATTTTATTAAAGTATAAGCAGTCCAAACCTCATATTATGGTCTAAATGAGCTTACTTTATAGCCTAATGGTTATGACTCATCCTGTATGTTTTTGCACTGCATCAATATTGTACACATTATGGAAAGTGAGAAACGACTATGCCTTCGATTTTGTATCCGTATACGATATTTTCTCTTTATATCGATTAACAGCACATTTTAAAATCACTTGCAATTATACATATTTGGAATTTCTGAGGCAAAAACTATAGTTTTACCACTGAAATTGCACAAATTGAATTTGGAACCTCTGCTTTGTGAAAAAATAAAAGATATTTCTAATAAACTATATTACATTTGTTATAATTTGATAATCCATCAAAATATTGCCGTATAATAGGTGAAGTTAACTTATTTAAATGTAAAGGAAAGTCATGTTATTACTTATTTAAAATGAATTTTAATTGACTGTTAGGGACATACCAGTAGTTCCGTACTTATAAATGTGTTTTATTGTAATGCGGGGATCTCCTTTATATTATCCTGAAGATGACCATATAATAGTCCAAACATGGATAAATAAAAAAAATTGAACCTCCAGAATACTTTAGCATCATCCCAACAAACCATAAGAGTTAATACGGTGTAAGGTCGCAAAAAAACATGAATTTTAATTTTAATCCTGAAATCAAAACTAGCTTTATTATATTCTTGCTTATTTAACCTAGATTACACAAATTTATATGAAGGCTGTTAATTCCTTATACTAATTAAACAGATTAGTCAAATGAATTATTCCGATGTTTCTGAAGTTTATGGTCTACTATTGTTGGATAAACATTTTTCAATAAATTATTTTCAACAGCATCTTTTCTTGCAGATGTTACTTACATCATCATTACAACTGGATCTACTCTTCGTTTTGACATTACTTGCGTGTCTTTCCTATAGACATATCTCGAAATCTCATAAGTACTGGTTGAAAAAGGGAGTTAATAGTCCTAAAGCAATACCTATATTTGGAAATTTCCTAAAAGTAGCACTATTTAAAACTACAATATCAGAATGGCTAAAAGAGTACTACGATACTATCCAAGGAAAATATTTTGGAGTTTATATTTTTGAAGAACCTTTTCTTGTGATCAAAGATCCTAAAATTATAAAAGGCGTAAGTTTTAATTTAATACTATAGTCACACAATTACATCTTGCAGATATATACATAATAGAATTTTATTGTTACGTGGTAATATCTATTCATTTACATGTAGGAGTTAAAATTTCTTTAATTATATTTTACAAACTAGAATTCTTTTTATCACATATATTAAATAAAACTTTGATTGAGAACGCATATGCAGCGCAACTACGGCTTCAAATACAATAATCAATTAAAATTTTATTGATCACAAGTTTATAACAACATAAGAAATAACTACCAGCTAGAAACGATAGTTAGGCTGCAATTAATAAGATTTTTTCAATGAATTTGACTATCTAGTTTTCATATTTTAGTGTTACTGATAGTAAACTGCAAGTGCATATATACCACTCTTAAATTAATAAAAGTTCGATTTATATAAATAAAATATATATCACGTCTTAGTTTTTAGATGCTTATTAAGGATTTTAACTACTTTACGGATAGACATGTAGGAATTCCCAGCCACGAAGAAGTTCATCAAAATTTTATATTCTTTCAAAAAGGCTCTACATGGAAGGAGACCAGATCCATGCTCACTCCAATGTTTACAACTGGAAAATTAAAGAGCATGTTGCCCTTGATTAACTCGTGTGGAGAGGATCTTAAAACCTGGATAAACCAGAATTTAGGAATTCATGAAACGAAAGAACTGGCTGCAAAGTATTCTACTAGTGTAATTGCCAAATGTGCTTTCGGTGAGTATTCTGTAGAATAAAGTCTCCGATAGTGGAATTAATACCCTTTTGTTTTAATTGAAGAAAAATATAAAAATGACAATATTAATTTCTAAAATTTTTGGGTAAAAATAGGCTAAGGGGTTGTTAACGTGAGGGCGCATATTTAGAATTAATTGAACTTGGCAAAAAAATTCAAAATAAACAAATGATATGATAATGTGGAATAGGATATTTTAATGTATAATATTTGTTCTTAGCAACGAAAAATGAAGAGTTTCAAAATAAAAGTGTATTTATTTTATAATCGGTACAAAAAACAATATTCCAATATTGTAGATATTAAAAATAAAATAATAGATAAATATTCTAAAACAGGGATATAAAAATTAAAACGATATTCTAACATTGTAGATATAAATCTTTTTCAGCTCCGGCACATTGTTCATTTACCCAAGAACCACACATTACGCACATTATTCAAATTTCTCCACGAGTATTAACTGAAAATTTTTCATGAAAAAAGAGATAAAAGTTGTCTTGATCAGGGTGCGTTTCTTATGGCAAAGTTTCTCCGTCAGAAGAATCCTAGACAGAAATACTCGATTTGGATTCCGCGTTCGTTAAAGATAAAACTCTTCTCTGACGATTATTATGTAGCATTTGTTTCGTATTACTTGAGTTGAACTACAAAACGTTTCTTCTGCAAAAATTTTTCTCTTACTTATCTCTTTTATTGATTTTACATATTTCTCTGGTCCTTCTTTATTCAGTGTGATTGTAATTATCTTTGCTTTTCCAAGTTTTCTGCCTCGAGTTGTTCCCTTTTTTTCTTCAAGATGGGTATCGGTGTGATGTGTTCTAGATTAATTGTGACGACAATATTTTCTTGTTGATCTTCGTTTTTTCGATCAACGCCAGTAAGCTGCTGGTTTTAGGCAGTAGCTTTAGGATCTTTATCATCTTGAGATGCCTCCAAAAAATTCTCTTCGGTGAAAACATCTCTTCTAGCAAAATCCACACCTATGGTGGCAAATCCTTTAATAGCTCGTTCAACGATCTGTACTTTCAAGTAGGCCTTACCAAAAAGTTCACAGACATTGAAATGCGTAACTGCACGTTTATTCCTTCTTAAAAAACTATAATCTCTTCATTATAAAATGTTTTTAATGCCCCATCACTGTCTTATCTAGAGGCTTCATTTTGTGTTATGTGTGAGGGAGCAGACATAGAAACGAAATTTTCTTTGTGCCCCAACTTGAATATAACTTCAGGTGGGGCACCCTTTTTTAATTGTTCATTAGAGTTTTTCTGAGGAAATATAATCATGGGTGGTACGAAAGTTCCAGCTGCACTCAAGCACATTAGAACAGTTATTAACGATGCTTTCTTTGCAGAGCTGAGGGTCCCAATCTGGCTTTTTCCTTGTTAAACCAAAAAACTGTTTTGCCATCTAGAATATCCTATACGAGTTTGGTTTCTAATTCCTCCGTCAAAACAGGCTTTCTTCCTAAAGACTCCTTTTTAATACTCTTTACATCTTTGTCACCGACCTCGGTGTTCGAGTGAACGGAAAATCAACGTCCCGGGTTCGAGTCCCGGCATGAGGATGGCTGTGTTTGTGAATGTCCCATTTGTAATTGTAAAAAAATAAAATAACATTCGTGAGTCTGGCTGAATAAGATGATTACTCGAAGGCCAATAAAAAAACCTTTTTTTTGCAATATCTAAATAGAGTAGAATGTACCTTTTAATGTTTAAAAGCAGCTAGGAATCACATTCTTTTGTTTCGCACTGCACCAACCACATTTCTCATATATTCTTGTCCCCATTTTTGTTCTTTAAAGTTTCATATAGGCATTTTCCTAAACTAAAAACGTGCCTTATAACATATATTTTACAAATGAATTCTTATGTAGAATAATACTGCTAATTTCAAATATCTTTTAGATTAAATATTTATTTCAGGTTAGATGTATATATTCATTACATGACAATATATGCAAATATCTTACCTAATAGATTTAAAATGCAGTCACAAAACTTTTAAGCTCTTTTCTTAAAAAAGTAACAGTACTATACATAAACTTTTATTTAATATTTGAGGTTAGGAATACAGGTTGGCTTTACAGTTTACATTTAGCTCAAAGACAATGTAAATAGTATTTTTTAAATTTGATTGAAATAACTTTTCTTAGAAATACTTAATAATCTGCTTATTGGAAAACATTTGTTATTACTACTTGAATCATTAAACAATGACTTCAAAATACAGAATGTCTGTGTTTTGATACACAAAAAAAATTTAATAAGACACACGTAACATTTCTAGGAGACGTGTTTCATTCAAGAAATTTAAATCAATACAATAAAATAATTTTATTTCAAAAATATTTTAGTCTTATTAGTTTCATATAAATATTGTAAAATTTACAGAGATAGGATAGAAAGTTTAAGGATTATATAGTTTTAACTTGATTCTCATTGTGGTAATTACTTTATGAGAATTTTGAGATGTAATTTTAAAAAGTATAATAAGACTAGTCTTCTAGACTATTAATACTTATAACTGATTATCCTGAAACTGAATAAATAAAGAGATTATAAGAAGTTAATAAGATCAAATGGTCTTAAAAGACACTTTTAAGTAACTAACATTATTTTTTAATCATTTAGTATTTGCGTGCTTTAGGTTCATATATCATACTACATTTTTAGATAAATAACTTAAAGTTTAAGAAAGTGGTAATTTTTACCGTTAGTCGAAAATGTACCACGAAAAATGGGTGTTAAATCTAGACATGAAGTAAATACATTTTTAAATGCAATTTCTGACCTTTCTGCTGAAATATTTGCAATTTAAATACCAGTTTTGGACGAGTATGTGTAAATAATGTTATTGATTGTGAAAGAGAAAATTAGTTCGTAGAGCTGAAAAAAGGTAAAACCTACCAAAGGAAAATGAAGAAATTAATGAAGAAAATAAAAATAAAATTTTAATATCAGAAACAAGAACAAAAGCGACTACGTTCCGTATAAAACACAAGGTATTAAAAGTGTTAATGAAAATCATTAAGAACAGGATCTCCAAAATAATACCCAAAAATCCCCATACATTCTTAAGCACACACAAGATTTCTGTGTTTAATTAAAAATAAATTTAAAAAACGTTATAAAGGACGAACTTTGGTCAATTCTTTTTATTATCCGCGAAATACCACAACTAGCTCCGATGATTACTGGAATCTTCTGGGTTTAAAAAACATTTATAAAATTATTTTTAAAACGTAATGTCTACAATAATGCAAATTTAACTGTAATGCACTTATTACGCGTTTTAATTGCAAAATTATTAGAAAACATCGAAAAACTAAAAGGTTATCATGTGTTTCGTAATCACAAGAGATAAATGTTCATTTAAAATATAAATATTGGTAAAAAATAAAATAATTTGAAGTTTTAATTTAAATGGATGTACTTGCATATTTAAACGTAATTTTTAATTCTGATCAACTTTTTTTAGCAACATTTTTCGATATTGTCAAATTTAAAGGTACTTTACTCTTGAGTAAAACTCATATTTTTTGACAAACCTTGTATACCACTGAAAAAATTTGATATTTGATGACTGTGTTCTAGGTTTTAGATAATGCAAAACTTTTTATGAAGAATAACTTTTTTTTCTAAAATTAATAATAAAAAAGTTTTCCATATGATTCCAACTTAGGGGGACATATTGTATAATAAACTAAAAAATAAATAAAAATCAAATGCTTTATTCTTTGATTTACCTGTTAGAACTTTTAAAAGTTAAGAAAAATATCGCAAATATTTATATACGAGTATTATGTATTTTTTTATTTTTAGGTTTAGCTAACTTCAGAAAACTTTAAAAAGTATCAGGCCGAATTTTAAAATTTAAAGACTGTTGAATTAAAAGGGCTTTAAAATGATGCCTTACTTGACCCCTAATGCCATTTAAATATTGGGGTGATTGTTACCCTCGCTTGGAGGTGTAAGCAGCGAAGTCGAAAAGACCGGAAACAAGTGTCCCCTTTTGATCAAAAATCGACGGGTCTCTGCGTTTTTTTAAAACGTCGACGCAGTTCCTGATAATGGCTCTGTTTCGTTTTCGTTTGGCCACCCTGTATATATGTAGATATATATATATATATATATCAGTTTCGTTTATTTTCAATTCAACTTGTATCAAGGTGTTCCTTCTCTCAAGGATTACTGCCTCTGTTATCTCAGTTGCTAGTCTAAGATAACCTCTTCTCTACCTCTCTGGCAATGCTGGCGAGTGCTGTGTTGTCTTATTTTTAAGGGCCACTTCCTTCTTATCCTTAACTAAAATAGCCGTGTCGTCTATATTTATCTCCTAGTTGACGTTTTCTATCTTTTAAGTAGCTCCCAATTATCTTCCTCATATAGTTGCTAATCCATCTCCTTTCTAATTCTTCCATATAATGGCGGCGGGCTGTATTACATGCATTTGCTATATCTAATGTGATAAGAAAACAATACTTTTGGTTTGCATATGTTTTTTATTTTCTAATTTACCTATAATTTTTTTCATGGCATTTAGAGTAGAGCATCTTTTCTTAAAACCAAATTACTAGATAGTTCACTCTTTGTCAGAATTCTATCCTTTAATCTATTACTAAGTAGGTTTTCAAAAAATTTACGACTGTATCCAGTAAGCATATCGGTCTATATTTTATTTCTATATCTTCGGGCTTTTCCTGTTTTTCCAACAGGACCAAGCATAATACTTTCCATTTTTCTGAGAAGTTTCCATTTTTTAGGAGTCCCTTGTATAAGTTCGGTATCTTATCAGTAAAATGTTTTTCTTCTAGACGTTCCAAGTCGCCTACATCTTTCGCACATTTCTCAATTAGGGTCACATCTGTAGATAGACAATACATATTACGTTATCCAGGGTTGTGATAAAGTATGGAACCATTTAAATATATTTAAAACGAAACGGACGATATTTATGAAGTTTTGTAGGTAAGTGCAATGGGCTAAAATGCATCAGATGTACTTTTTTTGTTAATAATATACTTCCGGTTTAACCGGAAATACCCTCAGCTTTTTTAATTTAAATGGGATACCCTGTATATTTTTAAATTATTATATTTTTAAACCGGAAGTATATTATTAACAAAAAAATGTACATCAGCAGCATTTTGTTCCATTGCATTTACTTGTAAAATTTCATAAATATCGTCTATTTCGTTTTAAAGATATTTACTTGGTTCCATACTTTATTCCAACCATGTATATAAATTATGTAATAGAGATTGTTGATATGGTAACAGAGGTTGACATTGATGATTAATGTGAGAATGAGGTTTAATAAATAAAGATGATTAAAATTATAAACTTTTAATAGTAAATTTAATACAACATAACATGGCGCAGTCAGAAAAAGGAATTACACCCATGACCATGCAAGGTAACCTCACCGAAAATTGGCAAATATTGCGTGCATGATTTGAAAATTATCTCATTGCCAATCAGTTAGACAAGAAACATGAGGCTATACAATGTGCACAACTCCTCCATTACATTGGTGAGGAGGTATTCAAAATGTACAGAACATTTTCTTTTTAAGAAGATGAGAAAAATAAATTAAACGTACTTCTTGCTAAATTTGAAGCGCAATTTCTACCAAAACAACATATTAGTTATCAGCGATACCTATTCTTCTCATCTAAGCAACAAGAAGGACAAACAAGGGAGAACTTAATTACAGTATTAAAGCAAAAAGCAATGAAATGTAAGTTTAAAGATTTGGAAGATAATTTAACTAAGACAATGGTTGCCTGTGGCGTCTCAAACTCTAGTATCAGACAAAAATTGCTCCAGGAAGACCCAGATACAACAGAAAAAGTGAAAGAAATTTGTTTTGTGATAGAGAAGGACCAAGAAAAAAGGAAGGAAATGGAAGCTCTATCTTTTCAAGACGAAGTAATAAAAACAAACATTAAAATCGAATCATTAAAAATTGTTATAAATACATTTCCGGCATATGGTCAATTATATAATTTTTGTAAAATTCCTAACCATTTTGCAAATGTTTGTAAAAAGAGAGCAAATAATTAACAATCAGTTAGTGTAATTTAAAATAGACACAGGAGCAATGATAAATATAATTTCTCTTAAACATTTTAAAAAAACTTGGGTATTCTTATAAAAACATTATAGTAGACAATACAAAATTAAAATTCTCTACAGGTCAGTTGTTAAACGTAATTGAAAAAAAACCCTTAACTGCATTTACAAAAATAAGTTATATGTGTTAGAATTTTTCATTGTAACTTCCAACACTGAAAATATTCTGGGCCTCAAAGCATCCCGCGGTATGGGATTAATTTTAAGAGTAAATTCAATTCAGGATAATTCCTATGATTCTTTAATAAAAAATTACAAAGAACTATTCTCAGGAATATGTTGTATAAAATAAACCTTATCACATTAAATTAGAATCTAATGCACATCCAGTGGTGCAGCCCACCAGGATAGTAGCTTTACCCCTTCGGAAGGACCTTGAAAATGCATTAAATGAGTTAAAGCAAATGAACATCATTGAAAAAGTTCAAGGTACTTCTGCCTGTTTTAGTTAGAAAACCAAATGGCAAACTTCGTATATGTTTGGATTCAAAAGATTCAAATAAAGTTATAAAAAAATAATACTGTGATGTTCCCACAATAGAAGATTTTACTAGTAAACTTTCAGGTGCAAAATTTTTTAGTACTCTGGATGCAAATAATGGGTTTTATGAAATAATATTAGATTCAGAAAGCACAGAACTGTGTTCTTGATGAGAATGAGAATATTTGAGAATATATCGAAACAGGCAGCAACCTAACACTCAAACGTTTAAAATTGTATTTAGGAATTTAGACGAAAGTGGTTCATTTCGTCCTAAACATGATAACGTAGGCCGACCGAGAATAATTACGCCTGATTTAGGAATCAGTAAAACTTCAATTTTAAAAAGACTGCATCTTGAAAAGTATCACCCATACCATTTTACTCCGGTGCAAAATGTATTTCCAAAAGAGCTACTATTAATATACCAATGTGTAAGAAATATGCAAAATTGGCAAAATCTTAACATCACTTTCGTCGATAGAATATTATTTACAGACGAAACTAACTTTACACGCCGTGGTATTTTTAATTTAAGAAACAATCATGTCTCGGCCATTGAAAATCCCCATGTTAAAGAGAAAGGCATTTCCAACATGAATTTAAAATAAATATATGGTGTGGGATCATTGATAACTATTTATTAGGGCCATACGAGTTACTCTATAATTTAAATGGTGATAATTACTTACATTTTGTGCAAAATGACGTTGTAAGAATTGCCACTGAATTTAAGGAAAAATATGTGGATTATGCAATATGGTGCACCGCCACATTGTACGAGAGAAGTCCAACTTTCCTGAACGCTGGATTGGTCGCGGTAGCCCTTTCCTTTGTCCAGAATATAATGATCTCGATGTTGGTGTATGAGTACAATCAAACAACTTGTTTATAAGTTTATCATAAATACCCGCTACCAACTTTGGGAAGAAATAAATAGAGCAGCAGTTTCTTTTGACCCAACGATATTTTATAATACGAGACGATATTTTATGGAACATATAGATAAATAGTGGCTTATCGAACATTTGCTTTAATTACGATTAAAGTTATAATGTTATTTAGCTTAGTTTTTTCTCAATTTGTTTAAAAAATAAAATGTATTGCATTCCTAATTAGGAATTTAATTTAAAGTGCCATACACATTTTTGATGTTAGGTCCTACTATACTCTAATAATGTTTATCATATGACTGTAAAAAAATATTAGAGTATAAGCTACTACATTTTTTAAAATTAATAATTAAATAAGAATCATGCAGCTGATCACTTAAGTGAGATTATCTCTAAAACCGTTAAGTTTTGAGGTTATCAACAAGTATACATTTTTTTGTTAAAATGTTGTGGTTTTAATATTTTTTTACAAAAGGAGCGCTAACTTAAACAGCAAAAAAGTTTGGTGCAAATGTATGCCACAAATGTGGCCTATGTGGGCCCTCTACAAAATACATTGAAATAGGTACAAATTTATGATTTCTCATACTCAAAAACCCCCACTACCAAATATTTATGTATACATGTCAAAAAACGTTAAAGTTATTGTGAAAAACATAAATTAAAATTTCACTCTTAACACCCTATATCTCTCTTATTGTCAACGTTTTACGAGTATTAAAGCAAGTTAGTACAAATCGCAATATTTTAAAGTAATGATTCTATTATACTTCATGTACAATTACTTAAGGACCACCCTGTATATACAGGGTGATTCATAACTATTGTGACATAGGCTAAGGGTAGGTTATTTGAACCAAAATATGGCGATAGAACCAAATATACCTTAATGAAATATTGCTGTGGAATAAGATATAGGGCGTTAAATTTAAAATGATTTTTTCGTTTTTTTCTGATAATGACACACTATATTTACCAATTGTTATCGAAATTGGCACAGAGGCAGAGCTTCGGACAAGGAATATTATTTTATGTATTATTTCACATTTTGTAACAGGGGGCGCCACTTGAATGATTCCTGATGAAATTTTTTATTGATTTTGATTAGAAAATATGATGTTAACATCATTTCTTGTAATATTGGTACTTATATTTAAAGACGATAATTTCAGCCGTTTTCGAGAAAAACGCAATTGAACAGTTTAGAGTCATAGGAGGGGATTTCAAATAATAGACAATAAAAAAACTTGTAACATAAGTCTTTTATTTCAACGGTAAAGCAGATTTAAAAATAATTTAACATAAAAAAAGCAAACTTAAAGTTAATGTTCTATGTGTCCTCCTTCGTACTTCTATGCCTTTTCTAATTCTTGTAATAAAGGACTTTCGGATGTCAAAGAAAACATTATTTTCCTCCAGAGTTCGTTTCGAGAATTAATTTAATCGGCCTAAACTAAGGACTTTATATGTCCCCAAACATAAAAATCAAGACGATTATAGTCAGGACTTCTTCGTGGCCATTCAAAATCACTTCCTTTGCCAATCCATCGTTGAAGAAATATACAACTCTAATGATTTCTAACAACTAATGGAAAATGAGGTGGAGGCCCTTCCTGCACATACCACAATTTCCTTCTTACATCTAGTGACATATCGTCCAAAATATCTCTAAAAGTATTTTGTAAAAGAATAAATAAGAATCTCCATTTAAATTTGGAGAAAGAACATATGTCCCTAGTAGTTGGTTGCCTATAATGCCACATCCAATATTCAATTTAAAATAATCCTGAAAATGTCTTGCGGGTTTTCTTCTTCCCAATAATGACTGTTTCGTCAATTAAAAACCCCTCGTCTGGTAAAAGTCGCTTCATCGGTGAACATAATATTCTTAATAAAATTTCGTGGGAGATCTCTTGGAAACAAATATTGAACAGGACTGAAGTGATAAGGATGGAACTTTTCTTTTTTTTAGAATTCTAATACTAGACGACTCACTTTCCTATTGTTGCTGCCAGTTGACGTGAACTTACTTCAGGATTTTCATCTACTCGAATCAAAATTTCATCTTCTTCATTAGGTGTGATTCATTAGATTCATTAGATTTGCAAAAGTTTTGTGATGTGGTTACCTTCTGTCTGGATATAATAATTCATATTTTCTGGCTGCAATGCGACCGCAAAAATTTTCTTGTTAGTATACACAAACTATATCCCGCATTTCTCTATTCGTAAAATGATTGCGACGAAGCATTTCAGTCGAAAAAATGCTACATTCTATAATCTCACAGCAAAAATAATTCACTAACAAAAAATGACATTTACTAGAAACACTTTTCATAAATGAAATAATATTTAAAATCCCCTTCTGTGACTCTGAACTGTTCAATTACATTTTTCTCGAAAGCGCGTGAAATTATCGTGTTTAAACATAAGTACGAATATTACGTAGAAGTGACGTTTACATCATATTTTCTAATCAAAATCACTAAAAAGTTTCAACAATAAAAGCCACCACTTAATGTCATCATCAAAAAGCATTCATGTGGCGCCCCCTGTAACAAAATGTGAAATAATACATAAAAAAATATTCCTTATCCAAAGCTATGCCTTTGTGCCGATTTCGATATAGATTGATAAATATACTGTGTCATTATCATAATAAAACGAAAAAAAAATTTTAACTTTAACGCCCTATATCTTATTCCACAGCAAATATGCAAACAAATGAAATTTCTGTTTACCTAATCTGGAATTAGTAACTTGCCAGAGTTCATATTGTAAAAGACAGCTTAGGGTTTCCCATTTCCCATGTTGCACAAATATCTCGACTTCAGCTTGTTTTGGTGCTTTTTTGGTTTTAATATATTTGGCAAATTATTTTTTTTTATTCTTATATCCAAGACTGTTTTACAACTTTTTTAGTTGTTTTTTTCTGTATTTATTGTCGAAGTACTGGGTTCATTAAGCACGTTATTATTAGAATTTACTAAATTTACTACATTACATTTTTCATTGCCTGGGTTCAGATGAATATTAATGTCATCTAGTTGCATTCCTTTATACTTTTCAAGACCACCTTCTGTTGCCAGAAGTAGAAATATAACAATTTTGGCTGTCTGGTACACACCATCTGATCATGATAATGATAATGATGATAATAAAAAGTGCAATGAGTATTTAAAGTATGTCCCATGAATCAGAATAATTGTTTTAAATCATGTTTAGAAAACTGCAGTAATTGGGTAACAGTTGCCAGATGTTGATTTTCTGCGCCAGATCAATAAACGATTTCCGATATGTATGTAAAATGTAATCATTGTCTTTTACAAAAGTACCTCGTATTTTTATTAACAATTCCAAGTTTTCCCTCATCTTTGGAGAAAGTAATAAAATAGGAATACCCTCGCCTTCTTTTACCTGGAACTACAATTCGACTACAGAAATTTAGCAAAATTTTATCTCTTTCTGTCAGGCAGCTTTCAAATTCATTTTCTTGAAAATCTAAGTTAATCGACTTATATGTGTTTGTGCTTTTAATTGCACTACTCTTATATGCTTCTCTGTTATTTTTGTTGATTTGCAAATTTTCAAAATATTTTTGAGCTGTTATTTCCAAATAGTTTTAAGTTTTTTAAGATCTGACGTTAAAAGCAGCTTAGCACCCGCTTGTGCTGATATTACATTAGCCCATTGCCATTCTACAAGAGTTTTTAAAATTTACAGTTCTTTCCTTCTCACTTTATCCGTCACTCTGAGCAGTTTGTCTTTTTTTAACCAATTTTGGTTTGTTGTTGCAAACCTTTTTTTTCTTGTAAAAACTTACCCAATGCGCACATAGTAAAAAAGCGTCCGGTTTAGACGGTATTTCTAGTTTATCTCTTTTAACTGGGAGATTGTTCTATTTTTTAAATAGTTTTTGCTAAAGCATTTATGGCCGCCCTTTCTTTATATTTACTCTTAAAGGAAAGTAATTTTCCAACTTCAAATTAATTTTTATTCAATGTAGTTAAATTATGTCTTGAAAAGTAGGAAATGGCTTTCTCGTAATAAAAACGGCACGTTAGTTTGTCTTTGTAATGTCAGAGTTATATACCAAAAGTTTTTTGATAAAGATTTCAGCTTTTTTGTCGTATAGTTATGTTTCTGTCGCAAAAACGTGCTTATTCAAGGATCATTCATTCTATAAAATGTTTAAAGTTTTTCAAAAGATTTTTTCTTTCTGATCTAACAACACTTATAATAAATAATAAAGAACCAAAGTTGTTGAACTGAGTTTTGTACATATATTAGATATCAATGTGAATAAAACTGTAAATTACAGAATTTGTGTAGGTCGTATTTTTTGTTATTTTAGAAGCCTTCTAGGAATATTTAATTAAATGTATAATTTTTTAATAATGATTATGAAATTTAAAATTTTTGAATTGATTAAAAATGATAAAAAAATGATATAATATTTCGACAGCTGGAAACTCATAACTTCAATGGGATGAAATGATCTTTGAAGATGCGAAAATGATTCAAATAATAAAATTTAAAAATTTTAAAAATTGTATTATGAAAATAATAAATAAATTTTTGCAAATAAAAATCTACAACATTTTAGTTCCATTATTTTTAAAAAGAATTTGGTCAGCTAGGAGTTGTTGATTAGAATTAATAACATTTTTTTTTCGTTTTTGTTTTGTTATTGTTATTAGGTAAATTGTATTAATATAAAAATTATACTATTACTTTTACCACTAGAATAATTGTTAACGTTATAAGTATCAGAATCATTCTTTGTGATATTTTTTAAAGTTGTTTGTAAATTGTAAAAAAAAGAAAAATAATTTTTATCACCGCACTTTTTGTCACGCTGCAGTTTATTAAAATTAATTTATTTCAAAATAAGTTATTTAGACGGCAGAAAAGAGTTCAAGAGAACATGATTTGCTATCAAAATGGGTTTTATTCGTTCACTTTGTTTTATGGTCAGCTTTTAGGAGTCGAACTCCGAAAATACGTGTCTTGGCCTACATGGACTTTTTTTGTCTTATGTTAATTTCAAGGGGATGAAGAAGAAATTGCGTCACAAGTGGTAGGTTTTTCATTTAACATGTGACACTAACATGTTTATTTATTAGGCGATTTTAGTTTTAAACTCCGCGTGGATATTAACCACTTGTGCAACGCACAATAAATTACCTATTTCAAAAAACCAAGAATGGTCTCAAATAGCTCAGTTGCGAGTTTCGCAATACCTATTTATTTTTTATTGTATTTTCTATTGCTTTTAAAAATTTTTGACAAAATCATTCCCTTTACTTTAATCAGTTAAAATTAAATAATGTTCAATGGTTTTTACATTGCTATTTAAAATAGGCCACTTCGAATGTGTATAGTTTGTTTCTTACTAAATTACTTTAGAAGAGATTTAAAATTTTTGTCTAAATCTTTTATTTGAATTTTGAAATTTGTTATAATTTTTATTATTTTTAGGTATCAACTCAAAATGTTTTGTCCATGGAAACAGTAGGTTCTTTGAAATGGGTAAGAAGTTCTTCGGTTTTTCATGGAGGAATGCGATCTCGCAATTAATATATTTTACGAAGCCTAGCTGGGTGGATAAGTTTAAGCTTAATTTCATTGACAAAAATGTTATTGACTACTTTAGGCAAATATTTTTGGATATATTAAAATCTCGGCCTGATTGCGACAACCATAATGATTTAATCGACATGTTGAAAGACTTAATACGAACAAACGTAATTGCAAGTGATGGCTCAGGTATAAAATAGTATAAATCATAAGTAAATTTTATGATTTTTTGACATTTCTCAATTATAAATTAAGAAAAAGGATGTTGTTCTTTTGAAAATTAATACACTCAATAAGAAAAATTATTTTCAAGAAAGTAGAGGGGAAAACATATTTGATTAGAAAGATATTTCAATTTTCAAAGAACGTTAGAAAAAATCGGCAACATTAAATTTCGACAAAAGTTACTCTCTAATTTTAAATATAAAAGGATGAGATATATATATTATGTTTTTAAATTATATCAGAAAATTGTTGGTTTAAATTGAATTAGCAGAACTTCGGCAACGTTCAATATGATATGAATACGACATGGACGGTAGGTATAAACTAATTTCGAGTAACATACAGGGTGATCAACCTATACTCCCAAGTTTGATATCTTCGTTATCTTGAGAAATAGGAAATGTTTTAAATAAAAGTTATAGATAAAGTCAAGATTCACTTCTTAAAATTATTTCGTAATTATGATGTATCACACTTTATGTCTATTATGATTAATAAAGGATCTACAGCTACTTGAAAATCAATAAAAACTGTTTATCTAAGTTTTCAAGTTCTATACTATGGCATTAAAAAAATATTTGATACAGAGTGAACAAAAATTTTACATTACAATTTTACAATCATTTTTATTGATTTTAAACGGTTTGGCTGCTAGATATATTTAAATGAAAAAATATGTGATTTTCAAGTCGCTGTAGATCCTTTATTAAACATAGTAGAAATAAAGTGTGATATATCGTTGAAATTAGCTCGGCTAGAGATTTATAAAAATGTAACAATACACGGGGTATTTCATTAAAAAAAAAACTTTGATATGCTGTGACCTTATGATATATTACAAAATAATTTTAAAATGTGAAGCTTGACTCTATCTATAACTTTTATTTAAAACATTTTTTCCTATTTCTCGAGATAACGGAAATATCAAACTTCGGAGTATAAGTTGATCACCTTGTAAATGAAAAGATTACATAAATAATTAAACATATGCCTCGGTATAGAGGTCTATATAACAGATTCACTTATTTTTTAGATGATGCAAAACTTGCTGGGATTGCTATAAACTTATTTATGGCGTCACTTGAGACTACAAGTAGCACTATTTCTTTCACTCTCTATGAGTTTTGTATGAATTTGGAGATACAAACTAAAGCCAGGACTGAAATTCAGGCGTTACTCCAAAAGTATGGAGGAAAAATCACATATGAGTCAGTCAAAGATTATGTTTACCTAGAAATGTGTCTAAATGGTAAGATATAAATATTACGTAAACGTACTTTGACCCCTTACTTTAGATATCATGCATTCTATATTAACGTTATACAGGGTGTGACATTAGTGCGTCGAAGTACGGTATATCTCTTATTAAAGGAGATATCAAAAAAAGTTATTTAAAAAAAGTGTAGGCAGTCTTGAGGTTCCCATTTTAAAATTAGTCCCAAATATGAGTGTGCTCAAGAACGCAGTGCTAGACAAAAATTTTGTTTTTTTAAATGGAACACCCAGTATATTTTTACATTTTTATAAACCTCTTGCCGAGCTAATTTCAACGATGTATCATACTTGATGTCTATTATGTTCAATAAAGGATCTACAGCCACCTGAAAATCTCATTTAGCATAACAAAATTTTGAAAACGCTGGCCTAATATTAATTACGTATAAAACTGTACCAGATATCAACAGAGATGCAACACTCCGCCCGCTTTCTTTCTTCTCCTGTCAAAATTTTGGGTGACCTCGGATATTTCAATTGGTATGTTGCAACGTTTCAAAGGTTATATAAATTCTCAAAAAATAATGAATGCTGTGTTGCCACAAAACTTTCGTACAAAAAGAATCACACGAAATTAATGGTTTTTAATTCGTTTTAAAGGTGCTTTACGAAAAATTATTTAGAATAGGTACGCATGGTTTAATAACAATTTAAATATGATTGAAAATATGAAACTCGTTATATTTTGGCGTGTTTTAATATAAATTACCAATTCAGTAACTTTTTTTAACCCTCAAACTATGAAAAAACTAATCGGAATTCTACACTCAAAAAATAGTTTGCGATGTATTAATCTTGCAACAACAAAAAATTAAAATTTTTACCCAAAAACTTAGTAATTTATATTAAATTAAATTATATGATAAGGAAAAAATATATGAAACTTTCAAAGTAAAAAAATCTACACACGCTACACATCCACTTTCAAAATGGCCAAAAATATAAACAAATCCTACTGACACGTCCTGCAGTATTTGATCAATTTACCAACATAAATGCAACATTTTAAAGCTATTCACATATCCTGTTTTGATATATTATTCTCTGGCTGATGTAGACTCCGCGCACTCCAACTCTTTAGTTATTGTAGGGGAAAAAAGGCAATAGAATTAAGTTGGCAGTTTAAAAGTACCTAGTTTTTTTATTGGTATCACTGTTGTGTTTTGTTGTCTCAGTTCTTGTTAGACAAGGCGGTCGCGAGAGGAATGAATCCTACAACCACGCACCTAACGCATTTTATGTTAACTAAACTTTCGCGGCAAATTCAAATGTATGAATAAGAATGAATAAGAATATCTTTATTTTACAAAATAAAATAATTGGGGTTTTTGTAAGTGTTTTTTAAGCAAAAAAGGTTTATAAATATACAATAATATAAGGAAATTATTTATTTAAATATTTTTAAATTGTTTAAATTTATATTATAAAATTTCTTTTTATTATTAATTTTAAATTATTTAAAATTATATTTTGGAGAGATAGATCTAGTAAACCCACAGCAAACGTCATTAAAAAAATGTTTAATTGTATGTACTTTTGGTTAGTTTCTATACACACAAGTAAATGAAATACTACTTAACTTAACTTAACTTAACTAGTAATTAAAAGAAAAAAAAAAGAAAAATATTTATTTTTTACGATATATTTTGTAGTTTTTCAACTAACTTTAATATTAATAGTGATAACATGATACAATATATTACATAAAAAGGCCATAAATTACAAACTCTGCCTTATTGATTGAAAAGACCAATACATTTTGTATATGAATGATCATTTTTAACTACTTGTATATTTTCCTTAAATGTCGCAATGTCTGAAGAAGTTGGTTTTTTCAGCACATCATTATCATTAGTAATACGTTTTTTCTTTGTGCTTGTAAAGCGTAACTGTTTTTCACTTTTTTTGTTGCCGGGTTCACTCGAGACATTCTGGAATCCAACATTATCCTCTTTTGCTACTAGTTCTATAATATTATCTAACTTTTTCCCTATATTTGTTTTTGTGTCAAAGGTCAAAGTTTTTGATGAAAGTAATTCATATAAAATGTCCAATTTTGCTTTGATATCTTGATTAATATTTTCTTTTTCTTTCACATTTTGTCCTATCAAATCCTCAATTATAGCATCATCAATGTCCCCTATGTTTGAATCGTAAATAACAGTATTGACTTCTTCAGTACATTTTTGAATTACTGCATGTATATGCTTGCAAAAGTTATTTTTAATGAAGTAGTCCAGACATGTACATTTATATTCATGTACACAAGTTTGGCATTTTTTGCAAAAAAGATAACATGTTTTGTTTCTTTTAAAGCATTCCTCAGTTTGTTTTTCAACAGTATATTGTTCATCTGTTTTGTCAACAGACTTTACAATCCAAGTTATTTCATTTATATTAAAAATGTTTTTACTATTAATATTTGCACTTCGTAAATGGCTCTTGTTTATTAACTCCATTCGATAGGAATTACTGCCTTTAATATTCCGTTTCGCTTTTTTAATAATAATATCACGCACTAATTTTAACAAGGAATGTAGGCAAGTATCAACTCTCTTGTTTTTAATTCCTTGAAAATATATATGTTTAAGGGTTCTATGCATTGATTCCAGATACATATTAGTATTTATGCCAAGTCCTTTTCTACAACAATATGCCCATAAACAATATTTATCTGCATAATATTTTTTAAAATATTCTCCAAATTCTTTTGTATGTTCACAGGCAATTAGCTCAGTCAACACAATATCTAGCATTTCATGAAAGTCTGAAAGTTCTTTAGTTTGTAACAACATCCTTAAACTTTTATACACTTTTATTTTAACTTCTTGATCTCCCTTGATTTTGTTTAAATTTTTTCGCCAATTTTTATCAACATGCCAAGTACATAAGAGGCGATTCTCAGGTACACTCATTATGCTTGTCCATGCATTATAGAATTCTGGTGCATCATCTGACATGAAAACTTTACATTTTATATCACCAGTCTGAATTTTAATAACTTTAAAAAAATTAGCAATTACACATGTATCTACTTTATTGGAAATCATAAAAGCTACTGGTACACCTTCTCCAAACTCGTCAACAACCATAAGTGTCGTTAATAAAAAATCATAATTTGTTGTGCCATGCGTTGAGTCCACACATATTTTATCTGAACCAAATGTTATTAATTGGTTTTCTTGAAATTTGGTCATGAATATCAGGACAAAATCATTCGTCTTATAAATGTCACTACAGTCAGTTGAACCTTGGGCTTTGTAAAACAATACAGGAAAATCATCCTTTTGGCATTTAAATCTTTCAAGCCAAAGCTGAACACTTATTACATCACTTTTATGTAATTGAATGTGTTCCTTTAGAGAAAAATCCCTTGAAATATTTCTAAGATCTTGGCGATCAAGAATGCTAAGTCTTCCGAAATGTTCTTTGGAATTTATTCCATCACGAATATCATCAAAAATTCTTTGGAAAGAGACCCCTTCAGCAATTTTTCCTTAAAATAAAAAAAAATGATACATATTATAATTTCACTGTATTTATAAATAATAATTACCTGCAATTTGTTTCCTTTCCGTTTTAGTAAGGTTTATATGACTTAGGTTACATTTATGGCCTAGATGGGGAGTAAAAAGATTAGCTTTAAATTCTGTTTCTTTGCAAATTAACTCTAATGTGGAAGGACAAGTCACATTTAGTTTTGAAAATCCCTGGGATTTTGGAAGCTTTTGATTTGTTTGTGTAATAGAAGCACTTTTAGTTGTCTTTACTGATCTATGGCAAACATAATAGACTTTTTGGGTCTTGCCACTACCTTTGTTTCCACTTGTTTTTACATAGGAACATTTCAATTCCTTTTCTTTCTTCTCCTTCCAGACCTGAAACTCTAAAGATAATGATAAATAAAAATAAAATCTTTGAAACTGTGAAGATTACCTACCTTCAAAATTCCCAAATAATGTTTCTTCTTTAAACAGTTCAATCTTATGTACTGTGAGAATATGATCTCGAAGTTTGATATAATTATTTAGAAGTAAGAAACAAGAAGGGCAAACCAAGGAATGTTTCCCTCTACTTTTTGGTTCTACTCCGTGTATAAGTCTTAAATGTTTATTTAAATTAGAGAAGCTACTAAATGTTTTGTCGCAAATATCACAAATTTTTTTATCTTTAAATTCCATTTTAAAAAACGAATAATCACAATATCAAATCAAATCAAAAGTATTACCACAACAACATAACCACACACTTTGAAATAAGTGACAGTGACAGTAACATTTTGTCTTATGTCAATTGTAGTAGGTGGGGGGATTCATTCCTCCCGCGACCGCCTTGTCTTGTTAGTACTTTTGACATATTGAGTTATTGTTACTTTTATATGTTACTAGAATGAGGAGAAATTTTAGGGTAGTGGGAGGTGCGCCTGAGCAAAGTTGACCCGGTGTTTTCTTATCAGGAAAGGTCTATTGGTTTAGAGTGTGGTAAAGTGCTTTTATCTACCAATCATGTTACCGGAATGTATGATAGCTACTTTGCAATATTCGACACAACGCTCATGCGCAGTGTGTAAATGTACACGTGTGCGGGCATTTAGATCTATCTCTTTCGTTTTTTTTCGCCTTCTTTCATCTTCTTTAATGTAACCTTACTTAAAATCTACTTACTTTCAATTCATCAGCCTAAAATATGTATATGTGTGTATAACACTATTTTGCGATATGTTTACAAAAACATTTACTTCATACACTTTTTATAGTTCTTGAAATTCACATCGTCATGATAGTCTCCAGATATTGATTGAGATTTCCATATTAGATAAGACACATTAACAAAACCTTAATAATTATTATCACCGATTATTCCTTCGAAATAGATATTCGGACACCATATATTGTATGTTTATGTAGGCAAATATAATCAGTAAGAATGATGAATCATCGACTTTAAATAATTTAATCTAAGGTACATTACGTCAAGTTGTGTTATTAAAATTTTTTATTAACAGTTTTTCTCTACCGAAATCCTAATTTAAGTATTTCTATTCGCAATGTTTCACTATTTGGTATTTGTTTTCCTCATGAAAATTTATTATGAATTTTTTTTAAGTAGGTACTTGTTTTTCAATTACATGAATATTTATGATTATTCGACGAAAGATACATTTATTAAAGTTGTCTAATGCTATTTTTATCCATTTTCTTAGAGATGGGAATCGTGACACAAATCCATTGTCAATTTATCATCCTCCTTTTGCAATTTTTCTGACAGTAGATGAACCCACACCAGGAAATGAAAAAGTTTCTTATTTTCTTTCGTTAAATACTTTCAAAGAATTTTCTAGTTTAATTTAAATAAAAAATCTGTTAAAATTATTTGTAGAAAAATAAATTTAAATATTTTCCTCTTAAAGGAGCAAGTTGCTTTTACAATTTATTAAAGCTATAATTAATATTTCACTTTCTGTCACCTTCTCGTTAAATTTTAAAACGGATATAATTTCTGAACTTTGTAAACCTAAAGTTTTAGTTTTCACTTTTATATTCATTGTCAATTTTGCAACACGTCAGACGGTTTGCACTCTTACCTGAAATTGACCAATTTGCATTCTTACATGAAATCGATCAGTTTGCGCTCTTACCTAAAACTAGTTTGTACGCTGGGATTTTTATTAAACACTATTATTTTCGATCGACCGATTTGCACTCTTTTGTAATATAATTTTAAATTCACACTAACGATTTGAAATAATCGAGATTGTTGCAAGATCTTCAGGTCGGTCCTCATCATTCACTCACACAATAATTCCTCTTATTGATTTGAAACTCATTAGGTTGAAGAGTAGGAGATTGCCTGTCTTTATGTTGTTCGTGCCTTTTTCCCTCTGATCCTTTTTTTTCCTCAGGTACTTGTGTTGTGGTCCTCTTCTTTTATGTGTTGATATTGCTTCTCCTTTATTGGTCCTTTGTTTAGCAAACCTAGCATTTTACTGGTACCGGATCTGTTCTGGCCTATGTCCTCTTCTAATTGTTTGTCTGGCGTCTTCTATAGACTTTTTTGTTGTTGTAGTTCGTCAGTTTCCTTAAGTGGAGTGGCCTCAAATTCCCTGTATATTTGGTTGTTCCTCACAGACCAGTGGGTGTTGATTGCATTCTTAATGAAATATACTGTTGTTAGTAGTATAACAGGCCGCTTCTAAGCCAGAAGTGCAATAAGAGCTCGCTAGATGGCGCCCACGCACGACCTGCGCGTTTAAGACCTCGCATATGCAGGTCGTGCGTGCGCGCCATCTAGCGAGCTCTTATCGCGCTTCTGGCTTAAAAGCGGCCTTGTTATACTACTGTTGTTAGTTATAATTTCTTCCTATGGCTTCCAGGTCAGCTTCTGATACATGTTTATAGAGTCTGAAAACATAGTTGAAAGTTGGAATGAATATACTGGGTGTCCCAATAAGAATGGCTCTCGGCTATATCTTGAATTCCAAGTATAGTACAGTTTCGGGAAAAAAAATTTATAACAAAAGTGGTATTGAGAAAAATTTGGAAATGATTTTCAAGTTTACATGTCCACCCCTAGAGGGCGTAGTTAAATACCAAAAATTAAAAAATAGATATTTCATATATTTCGCCTAATTATTCCCAAAATTCTACGTTTATTTGATTTCACAAGTTCTAGTCTATCTTTTCAAATATGAGGCAAGGGAGTGTGGGAACCTTATTATGGAAAAACGCCTGTAACTCCGTTTCTACTTAACCGATCTTTCCAAACGTAGTCTTGTTGAAAACAGTTCTTTTCCACCAATGTAAGAGTAATCATTTGGACACCACCTAATAATTAACATTTATACTATAAGGCACTATTTAATTTTTTTTAACCTAGGTGTCTTTGGAAAATATTAAATGGAAGCATGTAGTTTTGTAGTTTTAACAATAGACTATAGAAGTAGACCAAATTGTCAACAAAATAACGAAATATACATGTCCATATCTTTTTATTATCTCAAGATATCTTAAAATATGTTTTAAACATTTGTCTTTGAATATAGTTTACTATCGTTTTACTGGCTTTTAACAATTTTGAATTCCTTAAAATTGGCTTTCCCTATCCAATTAATTATGATTTCAATTATCATTTCAATAATACAGTTACTGTTACCGTGAAACGGCGTTAAGGAAGTTAAAATGGAAATATATAAAAACAAGTAGTTGGTCATGTAAAAAAATCAAACATTTGACAAATATATATATATAATGAATTGAAACAACAATAAAAATAAACAGCACTATAAAATATAAAAAATTGAAGGTAACTACTGACGACCTAAATGTTCAAATTGTCACCCATCATTTTCGACGCAAGTGTTTACTCTTTGAAGAGTGGATTGAACAGCAGTCTCAATTTCTGCTCTTAAAATACTCTGAATGGCATTACTCTTATATTGGTGGAACAGTGCTGTTTTCAACAAGACTAAGTTTAGAAAGATCGGTTAAGCAGAACCGGAGTTACAAGCGTTTTTCGATAATAAGGTTTCTACTCTCCCCCACCTCTTATTTGAAAAGATAGACTAAAACTTGTGAAATCAAATAAACGCAGAATTTTTGGAAGAAGACGATGATCGTATTTTCAATGCCTCTTAATTAGGAAAAATTTATGAAATATCTATTTTTTAAACTTTGGTATTGAACTAGGGTAAATTTGAAAATAATTTTCAGGTATTTTCTCAAGGCCACTTTTGTTATATTTTTAATCCAGAAGCTCTAAAAGTCATGTTAACAGTCTTATAATATACATAACTGGTCCATTTACGGTAGTATCAAAGATACACTTTTTTTTGGACTACCTTCAATGACTAAAGGATCCATTAAGTCCTTTTCTATATTTAACCTCGGCTCTTACTTGTGTCTCTATAAATAGGGCTTCATTGTATTTTTCATGAAAATACACTTTTTAACTAACAATTCTTGAAATTTCATATTGATGTTAATTATTTAAATACTAAAAAAAATATTATGACAGTACCTTATCAAACAGTGTTACATGTAAGCAAATTAAACAATATTTTTCTTTTTCAGAAACTCTTCGCAGATACCCTGTGTTACCATTTTTAGATAGAAGATGTAATAATAACTATTTAATCCCAGATACAAACCTTCAAATAGAAAAGGGCACAGCTATTTTGATTCCGATGTACGGTTTACACATGGATGAAAATTATTTTCCTGAACCATACAAATACGACCCAAACAGGTTTTTAAACAAAATTGATTCTAGTAATGGAACATATTTTATTCCATTTGGAGATGGACAACGAGTGTGCATAGGTAACTACCGAGTTTCATTTAAATCAGAAAAATTCAAGTTTATCTTTTGTAAATAGTGTCTATTATTAAGATTTTCAACAACACTTGTATTACTTGGATACATTTAATCACTTGTAAAATACTAGATGAACAATATATTTCTTAACTTTTGATTTAATGTATAATAATATTTTAGACTTAACGATCTCCACGTAGACCGAAACTATTTATCTCTAGGTTTAGTAAATAATATATGTACTAAATGTAAAAGAAAAAATTCTACAATATTCTAACATTTTCAGATACTCTTATAATAATATTACCCAAACATTTTAGAAAATTAAGACTATTATTAATTTGAATATATATGTATGAATAAAAATCAACTCTATTCAGGTAGATCAACGTATACTCCGAAAATTGATATCTCCGTTATCTTGACAAATAGAAAAGTACATTTTAAATAAAAGTTATAAATAGAGTCAAGCTTACCATTTTAAGGTCACAGCATATCAAAGTTATGTTTTTTTTAATATATTTATACATTTTTATAAACCTCTTGCCGAGCTAATTTGAACGACATATCATACTTTATGTTTATTATGTTTAATAAAGGATCTACAGCCACCTGAAAATCACATTACTTGAATTTCTAATCAGTGTTCTAAGAGCCATTTTGTCGTATTATCTACGATAAATTTCTTTACTGTTAGCATTCATTTCTGCATCTGAAAAACTACTGATTCTTTGAACCAGGTGGCTTTTTAAAACCTGTAGTCTTTTTGCAAATTCTAAAGTAGGTTCATTTTTAAATGAACGGGCGATTAGTAGGTATTATTCTAAACATTCCAAAGACATTTTATCTCCAAAACATTGTTCTAAAGATCCATTAATTAATTTCAATTCTATTTGCAACTAAAATATTTGCTCTACCAACTAACTTTGAACGAATATCTAATATGTTAGGATCAGCAACATTATCATAAGTATCTACTAAAAATTGACAATTTTTGTTGAAACGCATTAAAGTATTACTATTGCCATCATAAGGCGAAATATAATCTACACTTAACTTAAGCATTTGTATAATTATTTGTTCATTGTTATTAGCCATGTTGTTGATTTCGCTATTATTTCTGATATCGTCAATATTAATTAATCTTTTAAAATTATTAATCAAATCTTCTGTTTCTAGATTCATTGAATATGTAAACTAAACTAATTATTTTCCTACCGGGAAAATCGTAGATATAAAATAGTCTAATGTTAATATAAAATTAATTAACCTTTAAAAATAAAACCTAACGTACTACTACCTATTAAATAATATTTTGCAACCGGGAAAATTTACCTATCTTGGTAAGGTAAATTGTGTGCAACAGGAAAGCTCGGTACTTATTCGTACTGCGACTGCAGACTGCGGTGATTCTGCTGCTGGACTTCTAACAAGGCTCTCTTGCATCAAGGTTTGTAGGATCTGATCGCCAAAGAGACGAAACTCACGTTCAATTTAAGAATCGGACCCGATGTAGTGGCTTCTTAAAATCGAACTGCGAGTAATCTAACGTGACTGCGCCAGTTAAATTAATTTATATTTAAAATAATTTTTTTAAAACACTTTTATTTTCTACAAATACAAAAAATGCAAAATGAAAGCTTAAAAGTATAACTGAACTATCTCGTGGTTAGAGCAAGAATACCTGGTCTCTGTCCTCGAGCCAAGCACCTTCCGCGACACAAAAGCTTAGTAATCCATTTTTTATTAAAGAGTTCATGTAAGTCATCACATGACGCTGTTCGCCGGTCTTCTGATCAGGAGATGCCGTGGTTCTGATTGTTGTTCTTCTTATCGGGGCCGGCATCGTTCTCTTCCTTACTATGGAGGCGGCGGTGAATTCAAGCCGGATATTTTTGTTGTCTGAGATGGAGGCTGATTCTCTCGTGGTGGAGCTGGTGGTGGAATTAAACCAGAGGGTTCTGTCACCAGCCGTGGATGCTGGTTCTCTTGCGGTTGAAGTGACGGCGGAGTCAAGCCAAAGAGTTCTGCAAACTCCGGTGGCACTTCGACGTTTCCAATGGTTATAGATAGACCGTCTTCGTCAAAAATATACATTAAGAAACTGAACAGACTGAACTTAAACTTGAAGTGAGTTAGAGTGAACTTGCAACTGAGAAAATCAAGTAAGCTGCTACATTTTATAAAATCTAAAGAGAGAAGTGAGGTAATAGTGGGAGATGTGCAGAGTGCTCCGACGTATTTAGAGTGATAGGAAGAAGGGTGAGAAATAAGATATTACATATGGCATAGCTATTGATCTCGAAAATGAGAACGCTTAATGGTAATGATAATCTTGAGTTCTCCGGCAAAGTTAAGTTAGGGAAGGAAGACAAGATGGGGGTATTGGAATGATATTTAATCAGGAGACAATTGACTAAGTTAGTATAAGTTAGTTTTTTTAACACTCAACTCCACCAGACGTCTACTAATCAACATTAAAATGTTCATGTGTAATTACGGTAAAGTTTACTCAGGCTGATAATTTGAAGCGGTATCAGAAAAACAGTTGCAAATTAATAGGTAATCGCATTGGTGAATCTTCAATGTCAGTTAAGAATAATTCGGGCTTCATTTTTGCACCACTATCTAATTTGAATAACGCGAATGCATCGTCTGCAAATTCAAGTGTTATTTATGCACCACCGGCAAACAAATTTGCTCGGAATATTGGTCAGACGCAAAAATGTGATGCCTGCGACGTGGATATTACTGCCAACCAAATGCATGCCCTTTGTAGGACATAAAGCCAACACTTATGTCGTTATTTCCGATGGAGCGGAATTAATAAAAAGCGCTTTTAAATGTAGAATTGCCAGTTACAGAATTAAAAGCGATAAGGAGATATTGAATACACTTCATTTTTCGATTCCATGCAGCAGAAAGTCCTAAAATTGTTGGAAATGGCAATCGCTACTCACCTTAGCATAAAGGTAAATGCTGAGATATTTGGTACATACGTCCTGCCTATACAAGACGTTGGAGAAGTTAATGTATTCAATACTGCCAATATGGTGATGGACGCTTCGACAGACCTAACAACAGTCTTCGATGGATTTCGGGATGCTCTTATCTCTCAGACAATTCCATATTTGTATTTTATAAAATTTTATTAAGGTTGGATGCTGCAGCATGGAATTATATTAATGTAAGTGAATATTAATAAATTTGCACCGCTGTGGGGGTGTTCTTGCATGTAGTTGCCAAATTCATTGAATGGAAGAAAGTTGTTATCAATGTGAAGAACAATGATCAATACTACTTTGTTTGAACCGTAGTGTCAGCATTTTATCCCATTCAACAAAAGCCCTCAGATGTTAACTCATATCCAGATGTTAGCCATGTATTTAACTTGGAAGGATTGGATTTTCCCATGAAGTTGAAGGACATACGAAAGTGAAGATCGAACCGATATTATTGTAAATGTGTATGGTTTAGAACATAATTTTGTAGATGGTAAGAAAAAGTATGAAATTGAAGGTTTTAAGAAAATTTAAATACTATAAAAAAAAATTTTTAAATTAAAAAAATGTTCTATATGACTGCCAACTTCTGCACAAACCGTTGACACCGTGTTTGAATAGAACGCAGCACTCGGCTTGTTTCTAATTACACTCTGAAACCATTTGGAACTCCTTTTTCTAAAACGTCTTGTTCTTGACATATAGTTATATGTAGTTAAATCAGGAGATCTCGTATGTCACAAGAAATCTCTATTATTTGCAATCAATCTATTTAGAAAATTTTCTTTTAAGAAATTTTAAACAGCTGCAAAATTAGACGTTAGGAAACCATCATGCATAAATCAAATACGATACAAGTTACCCACAATTGCTCTTATAGTTGGTATTATTTGGTTTTATAAAAGCTCAAGATTACATGTCGCATTTAAATTAAAATCATAAATAAATTAACCAATTAGTTGATTATCTAACAGTATTAATTTTTACGATACTATGTGTTAATTTAAATTATAATTTTTTATCTATTACAGCGCACGAAACATTCTGGATTCGTCGGTCAATATAATATGACTTCTTGTGCAAAGGTGGGCGGCCCACCATTTTTTTGAAGGTAGCGTTGACAAGAGGCAACTCTTCAAGAAAAATCATCCCGCTTAAATCCTTACACAATTTTAGGCTTTTATTTATTAACAGCGAGTATCCGCTGGACTGAAAACTGATTTCTGTTTCATCGCCAATACTTTGAACTATAAACAATTGCAATATGACCAAATTAACTGATACACAGAAGAAAGCAACAAATTAATAATGATAAATAAAAAAATAAATAATATACAACATACATAAACAGTGGTACAATTGTCATCAATTTGATGGGAATTTTAATATAATCTAACCTAAAGCGTATCACTACTCGTTTGATATTGATTTACCTTGTGTATGACGAACGTAAACAACTACAGGCAAATAAATGGTATTTAGTGAATTAACTTAATTTTTTCTATTTTCACAATGTAATTATATATTTAACCTTCATATCATCAACCACCTTAGATGTATCTTAATTAATAAAAAGTAATTTTTATGCAATGGATATAAAATGTAATAGCGTCATCTATATTATACAGGTTTAATTACAATATCTGCTTCTTAAGGCAAAAAACATTTTTGAAATCAGGAAAAAATATGATGTTTAAACGAGTTGCAATCCAATACGACGTCCACAAGAAAAAACAAAGTTTTGATCATAATATCGAATACAATAAGAGATATAATTTTGTTTATTTGTTTAATGTAAAGATCTTAAAAACTTTCTATAAGGATGTGCTTTTTAAAATACTGCAAGTTTTTAATAATCGATATACGGGTATTTGTTAAAAATGCCCAATTCCGGTTTATTGTGAATAATTCAATAATTAAAAATAAATAATAAAATATGAAATATCCTTGAAATGGAAACATGATTCCAAAAAACATTGCCCATTTAAACAATTTTCTATCTCTTATAATAACCGATATATCAATACAAGGCCCCTCCAATTTGAGACAAATGTATATTGAATACGAAAAAAATATGACTGGGACGTCTGAATTATATTTTTAAAGATATGCAGAAAAAAGCCAACCAGACCGGAGAATTTTCAAAAAGCTCTATATAAATTTAGAGAAGTATAGATATTTTATAAAACAAACACAATTAACTTTATTGAAATTATTCGAATCCCCACTTATTTCAGGAAATAAGAAGACAGGGAAGATTTGTTTTTATTTAATATAATAAATTAGTTTATCATTGTATATTTGAAGACAAACTTAATTTTATCAGTGAGAAGAGCTATTACAAAGTGTTCATGAAGCATTTAGAAAAAAAAACCAGTGCACACATTTAATTGTGTAAGATCGATAAGAAAAAGCTATTAGTTATTATTACAAGAGGATATCGTCAAGATTTGCTATAATTTTCTCAAATAAATTATTGCTGGGGAGACTCGGTTAATTTGTTTTTTTTGCTATTCATGTTGTTATATTAGTTTCTGATAGTTGTCAAAAGCTCATCAAATGTGTTTCAATATTTTCTTAAATACAAGTTAGACACCTGGTAATTTTCTATAATGAAAGAACTTATTGACGATCTTATTAGACAATCGTCGGTTTAACAAAAAAATATTTTAGGATATCCTGACTACTTTTTTCTATCTCCTCTTACTTTCCAAGATCTATTTGAAACACCCTTTACATGTAGATTTTTTCAAATTATAATCATTCTAAGTTTTATATTGATTGAGTTAATGTTGACTCTAATTTAGCTACAATGAAAGAAAGAATTGACTTTTATTGTAGCTTATGTTTATACATATGTTTTTACTCTCTGATTAATGATATAGGCAAAAAATTTAAAAAATTTGAATATCTAAATGAAAAATCAATTTACAAAATATATGGAAATCTTTGAATAGTTATTTTACTATATAAAATTATGATAATACTGTTCAATTACTCAATGTTAATGAACTTAATGACTTTTTATGAAGCCATTTAATTTTTTTAAAACTCTTGATCGCGAAATTTTCAACTATTTTATCAACCACTTGAATACTTATATATATATAATATATAATATAACCCATATTTTAAAGTCATTACTATCACTAATACTTAACCAGAGCTACTTGGAAAAAGTTAATCGCAATTCATGCAAATCTATTTCTTGTGCTAGACTACTCCAAGGCGTATCATTTTATTATCCACAAACCATTCATTTACATATACATATACATTACATATTTTTACACAGGCAAAATATTTTAAAATATTTTTTATAATTTTACTCAATTAATATTGCTGCTAAATTCCTTAAATTTCTTGTTGCCTTATATATACATAGTTTCAGTAATTGCAATGAGGCTAAAGGGGGCTAAGTTGCTATATCCTCCCTTCCAACATCAGGCTTGCACGCATGACTGAAAAAGGAAAATTACACATTTTACCTTAGTAATAGATGTGTCGAATTAAGTTTGTATTATTTTTAGGAGAACGATTTGGAAAACTAGCTACTAAAGTCGCACTGATACACATTTTGAACAACTTTGGAATAGAGAAATGCGATAGTACTCCAGATTCAATTGAGTTTGAGACAAAAAGTTTTCTCTTAGCATCTAGAGTGGGCCTACCTCTTAGATTTAAGCCTTTATCTATTGATGTAAATTAATAATTACATTTTTTTAATTAAAAATGTTGTCGAGTTTACATTGTTTCATTTCCGATTCGCATATATTTAAATTTGGTAATCGGCTAAAAGTAAAATAAATGTAAAAATTAAAATTACCGATGTTTACAAAAATATAACAGCAACTCAGATGTAACGAACATGGTAATAAGAATTTGGCTATTACAATAGCAGATAAACAGAAATATCGAAAAGGAAACCAATAACTTAAATCATTCCAGCTTTACATACGAAAAAGTGGAAAGTTAATATGTTTAAATAAGAATAAATTTAATAATCTCTACTCTCGCCTTTTTTATGTAGCAGTTTTGTTTTTTGATCTTTATTCAATATTTCAATTTTTGGAAAAATAAATATATAAATATAAAACTACAGAAGGCTTACAGAATTTTAGATACGAAGATGGTTGAGTTTCACAATTTGACAAGCAGTAATTTGTATATTAAATTGGAGTCTAGATTAGGTCATATCTTACATCGTATTAATTACATCACAGCTGTTGAAAGTGAACCCTCACTAAAGTCGCGCACCCTGTCGTTGCTCGAGAACTTGTTCCTAAAAGCAGAAAATATCTTGTCTTCTCAGATCCCTACTCACCTTAGTTTTATGGTGAATCAGGAAAATAGTTATTCGGCCTTAGTTGAGACATCATCTAGTCCTATACCATGTATCTAAGGACATTTTACTTGCTTCAGGTATTGTTTTTTTTTCTGGTAAAGCTTTGCAATTTTATTTGGCGTATAGAGTTGAAGTCCATCCTGAAAGTATAGTATCTTCGAACCTGACTAAGCGTACATTCATTTGACTAACGCGGAGAAATTAGTTTCAGTGTCTTTGCCTTCGCAATTTTTACGGGAACCCAAGGCGGAATCCCAAATAATTTATTTTCGTATTGTAAGCCTGGCCACCGAGCTGCTGGTTATTTAGTCAAACGAAGAATCTAGTAGAGTGTTGCAACTGATAACTCGGTTGGCAAATGGCTGACAATTTTACATTTAAACATTATAAAATGCTAGGAGTGTTGAGTGACCTTATTTAACTGTCAATATTTTAGGAAAACTTCTTAATGGGTTTATTAGATTCAAGAGCCTCGAGAACGATTTTTGGTGGTAAAGATTATAAAGTCGAGGAATTAGGTAGGTATCTCTATCAGAAAAATGAATTTATTTTTATGGCATTAGGTGTCAGTCTGTAGGTAGTATAGACATTTATTTTACTCTTAGAGGCAAAGTGTACCTAATAGAAGCTTTTATTTTTCATGAATTGCCATATTTATTAATTCTTGTTGAGGATTTTTCAGCGTGACAATGGTATTGTTCCGAACCTTCGAGCCAATGAGTTGCATTTCTCTAATGAGCTTGTTTTAGTTAACTCAATAGAACATCTTAATAGTCAAACTACACTATCGTCTTTAGAGAAGGTAAAGTTGAGCGCATTAATACAACGGAATTTCGCTCTTTTGACAACTGGTCTTGGTTTCACAAATATGGCCTAACCAGCAACAATCCTCCTATCAAACAACGGTACTATAAGGTCAACTCCATTGTGTAAAAATAAATCAAGACTTTCAATTTATCAGACTACTTTCTGCCTACATAATGCGCCAGCTTAGTTGGCAGAGACTCATAGATAAGGTTCTAGGACATGATTTAGAGCCGTTCGTATTCGTGGACTCAGATAATTTGGTCATAATTAGGCAAATCTTCAATCAGCATTTATCCATCTTAGATGAAGTTTTTAGTAGCTTTAGGAAAGCGAATAATACCATTAGAGGGGAAGAAAATGTCATTTTGTATGACTCGAATGAAATATTTAGGATATGTTGTAGATAAGAACGGGTTGCATGTAGACCTCGATAAAGTTGGGGCAATGGTCAGTATTCTTACACCAACTTCTGTTAAGGAGGTCCGACGTTTCATGCTGAATTTTTCTTCTGTAATGGCACCAATAACCAATCTTTTACAGAAAAAGTCTAAATTCGTTTGGCCCGAAGAATGTGATAGGGTCTTTAGGGATATAAAATAATCTTTGGTTACTGCACCTATTTTGAGTTGTCCTGATTATTCCAAACCTTTTGTTGTGCATATTCATGCGAAGGATTATGATCTTGGAGCGATTCTTACTCAACACTATGACGATGGTGAACGTTTCATCGTCATCTTACTCACTCCCTCACGAGGCAAGAAAGAAAGTATTCTGTGAAGGAAAGGGAATGTTTAGTAGTCCTACGGGCAGTGAAGAGGTTACTTGGAAGGAGTTTCCTTCACTCTCGTTACAGATCACTATTTCATATTATGGTTAAGTAGTCTTAAAGAGCCTTCTGGTCAGTTCGACTCCAAAAATATTCCTTCAAGATTGTGCACCGAAAAGGTAAGGAAAGTGTAGTCCCTGATTGTTTGAGTCGTACAGTTCCTATTGATGATCTTGAAGAGATTAGTGCTGTTTCAGCAGTCACAAACTGGGAAAGTGATAGATGGTATAAGAAGATAATGGAGAAGATGCAGAAATACTCATTGAAATTTGATAGTTGGCGAGTGACAGATGGTAGTTTCTGTTACTGCTACTCATGAACCTCTATTGGCAAGTAACACTAGGGTCTACAAGACCTTTGCTAGTTTGGCTGAGCGTTATTATTGGCCGAAGATGCATAATGATGTAGCACACTTTATTCGTCAGTGTAATGTATCTCGGCAATGGATTTCGTTGGACCGTTACCTCGCTCCAAGAATGGTATTTCGTATATATTGGTTGTGACCGATTATTTGAGTAAATTTTCGCTCTTGTGTCCACTTAGCAAGGCTAATACCACGTCTATTGTTGGGTACCTGGAAGGTTCACTATTTTTGGCATTTGGTGTGCCTAGGACTATGATCTGTGATATCGGTAGTTAGTTTTGTAGCAGAGAACTAGCCAATAAATATCACTGCGAAATTAAATTTACACCCAACTATTGCTCTCAAGCAAATCCCACGGAATGCATCAACAAAACGATTAAAATAATGCTAATCATGTACGTTTCGGAAGACCACCGCAACTTTGATCAACATCTTAATGAGATTAGTTGTGCCAATTGAATGACGTTTTGGTGGTCAGCCCATTTTTTGTTGTTTTTGGCCGGAATATGGCATTGTCGGGGCAGGACTATGGTCAACTTGGTCTGTAAAGAAGTTGAAAACGGAACAAAAGAACCACTTTGAGTCCTTCAAGAAAATGTACGGGGATTTTTGCCAGAAGTTAATTAAGGCTAATGAAAAAAACTGTGACAGGTCAAATTTGCGTCTGCAATAGGTTGTTTCTTATATCAATCAGTATGAAGAAGAAATTTTGTGTCGTCGGATACATCGAAACATTTCGCTGCAAAACTAGCTTCTAATTTTATCGGACCTTTCTACATTCAGAACCGGATAACTTCATGGACTTACGAACTTCGTGGCGATTCTGGTAAGAGTTTAGGTATTTGAGTTGCTAGAGATTTGAAACCTGATACTTTTGATTCCGGCGGACCAACGTAGCCTGTTTGTCTTTATAGGCCGATCTTAGGACGGTCGTTTCGAATATCCCAGTCGAGGTAAACGCCAACCAGAAAGGTAAAACTTGTGGCTGCTCCAACTAGGCGCCCACGGAAACAGACATTAGTTCCACGCATGGAAAAAGAAGAGGAGAAGAATTGACAAACAGATGACAGATTCTTTCTTTTAATACTGATGCTGAAAAATTAAAAGTTCAATCAAACTAACCAGTTTCTTAATTAATAATAATATAGATGCAACGGAACGCCTAATAAATCCGTGAAGTGACCACTTTTAGAATGTGTCTCCTACTAGCACCTTGGAATTTTAGTTTGAATTTTGAAGTTGGAATTTTTTTGGTATTCGACATTGTATTTTGGGTTTGGTACTTGACTTTTGGGCAGAACTCGAGACGGGAGATTAGAATATCCGTCAATTGGCTTTCTTTTGATTCCTCCTGACACCAGGGTATTGTGAATGAATACTTGTGCTTTGATTATTTTTAATTGTACTTTGAACGATGATTGATGATTTTTGTTACCGGAGTACTGAAGTATCTTCTACCGGGGTTGCTCGTCAACCCAGCCCAATTTTTTTTGTCTCTCACAGAGGAGTTAATCCCTCCGAAATCATATTAACCACCTCTGCAATAGTTTCAATTCTTATTAATAATATTTTTATAGTCCCTCTACAATTTAATTAATATTTTTTTTTTTTTTTTTTTGTTTCTTTATTCACACAATCTGTCTAAGTGACAATAAGTGTTTTTGATGACTAAAGGTTAACTTATTTTACCACAAGTAAGTCAACCATCTGACTTGTAGAGAGTATTCCTGTGAAAACTCTCCTTAAGAATACAACAAAAATTGTCTATTAAGTCAATTTGAAAGATCTAACAGTCTGGGGTTAAAACCTGGACAGAAGATCGGATGGTTTGAACTTTTTCAGTCGTCTTATCTCTTCTGGCGATGGATTCATAAGGTTTCTTGCTAATTTATTTGGATGTGATGACACTCTTGCACTATATGATTCACAGAACTTTTTGATGGTGTCTTTAACAAGCGGAACTTTAAGATCTTTATGAATTTCACTGTTTTTTACGTACCATGGCGCGTTCACTATTATGCGTAGCATCTTGTTTTGATACCTCTGAATGATTTCAATATTGGAGTTACTAGCGGTGCCCCAGAGTTGTATACCATAAGACCAAATTGGTTTGAAGATGACTTTATATATAAGTAATTTGTTTTCGAGACTGAGTTGAGATTTCTTTCCAATTAACCAATAGTGTTGTTTGAGTTTTAGTCCTAATTGTTTCCTTTTAGAGAATATGTGCTTTTGCCAGGTTAACCTTCGATCTATATACATACCTAAATATTTAGCATGATCGGAATGTTGAAGTTGTTGTCCATTTAGAGTTACCGGGGGGCAGTTACCGCGTTTCATAGTATATGTCACGTGAACAGATTTGCTGCTATTGGCTTTCATGCGCCATTTTTCTAACCAATTTTGTACTTTGTCTAGAGCTATTTGAAGGTTTCTTGAAGCGATTTCAGGTATAGTATGAGACGTTAGGATGGCTGTATCGTCAGCGTAGGTTGCTACTAAAGTTGTCTTTGTTTGTGGTAGATCAGCAGTGAACAATAGGTATAACGTTGGCCCCAGGATGCTACCCTGTGGTACTCCAGCAGATATTGGTAGTATTTCGGAGTAGGATTCGTTTATTTTGACTTGAAAAAACCTTTGATGTAAATAAGATTTGATCATTTCATAGAAAGGATATGGTAAATTTAGTTTGATTTTATATAGTATAGCGTTGTGCCACACTTTATCAAAAGCATTACTTATGTCCAGAAAGGCAGCACAGCAGTATCTTTTACCTTGTAGATCAGTGCTTATTTTGTTAACTACACGGTGTATTTGTTCCACGGTACCATGCTTACTTCGGAATCCGAACTGATGATCAGGTATGAGTTTTCTTTCGCTCACCTTTTTCAGTAATCGTTTGAGTATGATCTTTTCATATAATTTTGCGAGTATTGGCAGCAAACTAATAGGTCTGTATGAGTTTACGTCTTCAGCTTTTTTACCAGGCTTTAGAATCATAATAACTTGACCAATTTTCCATGGGCGTGGGAAGTAATTTATTCTTAGTGCAGCATTGATTATTTGCTGGAGGGCTTTTACAGCTTTATCTGTTAATTCTTTTAGAATTTTTCCTGTTATAAGATCGAAGCCTGGACTTTTTCTTGGATTAGTGTTTTTAATTATAAATTTTATTTCAGAGGATTTAACAGTCTTGAGTGGAAAATCCATTTGGTAAGGTGCTTGAATAAGGTCGTTAATTTTTTCTAAATGTTCATCTGGAGGATTTATCTCATGAGGTTTGAAAACGTTAATAAGATGGTTTGCAAACACCGTGGATTTGTCTGTGTCAGTCCTTGCCCATCCACTGAGAGGATTTTGTATTGGTGGAATATGCAGTTGAGGCCTTTTCATTTTTTTTGTAGCTCTCCATAAAGAGTAATCTGTACTTACTGTGGCTGTTAACTCGCTAAGATATTTATTTACCGATTGATTTTTAATGTCAAGTAATAGCGTTTTTAACTCTTTGTTTGCTTTATTTAGCCTGGTTTTGTCCCCTGGCATTCTGGTTATTTGCCATCTCTTTCTTAGTTTACGTTTTTCTGCAATTTTTTGGTAAACGATCGGAGGTGTTTTTTCCTTTATATGGGGGGAATATTGTTCTGGGGTAGACATCCATGCAGAGTGTTGTATATTTGTAGTAAGATTGATAACGGCTGTATCTATATCTTCTGTAGTTTTTAAAGGTATTTGTAAGTCTATTAGTTCATCTAATTTTTCTTTAAAGTTTTCCCAGTCAGTATTTTTAGTGTGCAATCTTGGTTGCCTATCTAGTTGCAATACTTCGGAGTACATAGTTATAATTACAGGAGAATGGTCTGACGACAGATCAGAGCATGATTCGATTTTAATTTTTTTGGTGTCTAGTCCCTTTGTAATATAGAAATCCAAGAGGTCTGGTATTTTAGTTTCGTCTGAAGGCCAGTATGTGGGTTCTCTTGTTGACAAATATTGGAGGTTTTTATTCTGAATAGCCTTTAGAAGATGCCTGCCTTTGGTTGTAGTGACTCTAGCTCCCCATTCAGTATTTTTGGCGTTATAGTCTCCTCCTACTATAAATTTGTTTCCTAGGGTGTTTAAGAATTTTGTATAGTCTTCCATTTTATTTTTATGTTTCGGTGGGCAGTAAACTGAAGAAACATGTATTTGATGAGTTTTTTCTACGATTGCTATTGAGGTGGCTTGCAGATGTTCAAATTTATACTTATTCAGTTCATAGTGTTTTATTTTTTTATTGATTATGATAGCTGACCCACCATGTCCGGTTCCATCTGGGTGATTTGTTGAATAGATACAATGCCCCGGTATGTTCATATGGCTAAGTCTGGTAAAATGGGTTTCTGTTATAAGCATTACATCAATTTTATTGAATTGTAGAAAATATTTTATTTCTTGGTTATGTTGACTTAGCCCGTTGGCATTCCATAAGGCAATTTTAAGTAGTTGCGCCATTAGTTTAGCTTTGTGACAAGTGTTGTTAAAAGGTTCATCATGGTGCCCATTTGGGTGATTAGTTCTTTCATCATGGTTTTAAGTTCATTTATATCGTTTGTCTGTTGAGTTAAGATGACCTGTGGTTGATTTGCATTATTGGCATTATTTGTTTGTTGCTGATTTTGGGTAATTTGAGAATACGTTATACCTGTTTGTACAATTGCATTATTTATTTGTCCAACCTTTTTTTCTCTCAATTTGGGGTACGTTTTTTGAAATAGCTGTTTATATACGGTGCATCCTCTATAGTTTGCTGGATGATTTTCATTGCAATTAGTACATTTAACATCCATATCTTTTGTTTTCCTGGGACAGTCTTTGGTTAGGTGGTTTGCGGTGCATTTTACACATCGAGGGATCTTTTGGCAAAAATTTTTTGTGTGTCCGAAATTCTGACATCTCGTGCATTGTGGTATCTCTTTTTTTTTGAGTGGTGCTTCAACTTTGACGACTGTGTTTAATAATGTTTTAATATTGTAGATATCCTTGTTGTTTTCTTTTTGCTTTAGATTAATAAAGAACATTGGAAGTGGTTTGTTTTGTATTCTTTGTCTAATGTTCCAAACGTTTGTAACTTCATGACCTAATTTTACCAGGCTCTCCTTGATTAGTGAGGTATCTGTTGAAGGGTGTATATTTTTTAGGACAACACGAAAGCTTTTTTCTTGTTTAGGTTTGTAAGTATAAAATTGGGTTTGTTTTTCACTTAATGCTTTGATTATTTTACTGTATACTTCGCCATTTTTTGGTTGGATTTTTACTTGCTCGTCTCTTAGAGATTTTATTATGTAGTTTTGGCTAGCAACTTCTTCTAGTAAATTAACGAGAGGGTTGATATTTATAACACCTTCAACGTATATTGGTGGTGGCTTAGGCTCACTATTTTCAATTTCATTGGATTCGCTTGTGGAAGCGTCGTCGTTTTGCAAAATACTATATTTGTTGCTAGTTGGAATTGCGTTACCTAACCAGTATTCACTAAGTTTAGTTTGTCTTTCAGGTTTTGAGTTTATTTCTGGGCTTCTCAATCTTTTCTTATGATTATGGACTATTTGAAATTCATTTTCATTTGAATTACTTACATGATTTATTGGTGTTTGAATGTAAGTTTGCTGCGGTTGGCGCTGACGCCGGCACTGGAGTCCACACTTTTAATTGCTGCATAGGCAACCCTGTTGTAGCATAATGTTGGTTGCCTATGCATGCACGCATCCATAATTAAACAAACCATAAGAGATTTTTTTTTTATTCAATATAATACAAATAGAAACGTATTGCCATTTTTAATCACAAATCCACCTCCTCCTTCTTCTTCTTCTAGTTCAATCGGCTTGAGGAAAATCGCCGCCGCCGCCGCCGCCCATCATTTTCTCCACACTGCTTTTAAATGACTGCAATAATTAGAAGAAAAGAAAAAAAAAAAAAAATTAAAATTAAAATAAAAAAAAAACGAAAAAAAAACTTACTGATTTAGCGGCGTCGGCTGAGGCAGCAGCCGCCGCCGCCGGAGACGGTTTCCAGCGGCGGCGGCGGCTGCGTCGTCGTCGGGATCACTGTGGAATCGCTCATGTTTTTTTTTTGAACTAGGTGTGCTGACGACGGATGCTCGCGCGCAACCGACTCAGTCGCCGTTGAAACCGGGGTCCGCGCGCGCGCCGCCGGCCGCCCTCGCTGCTGGAATCCGCGCCGCCGGCAGGCCGCCTCGGCCTCGCTGCTCTCAGCTGCGCTGCTGGGATCCGCGCGCCGCCGGCCGCCTCGACCTCACGACGATGCTCTCACTGGATCCTCGACCGTGAATTACGAGAGAGCGCATGCCGCTATCGCCCTGCAACGACCTTCGTCAGCCTCGAGCGCGCGTGCCCGCTATCGCGGTCGCAGCAGAGATTTTTACACCATATCTTTGTCGAGCAAAATTTTTCACAATATTTTTTTCTACTCATTTATTAAAGACATATACATCACCTGTTATAAGTCGTATGTATGGACGATTATCTAATAATAATAGAGGATAGTAAGTTTAAATAAAAAAGAAAAACAGTTTTAATAATATATATATTTTTTAAATGTAAATTATATTATAATAGATATAATGGATAATAGTAAGTTTTAAATGTCCAAGGATATTGATATCACTGACCCGAATGATGATGGAAACCCCAGGGGAGGGTGTCATGTGAACCATCTAATAATTTTCGTTTATCATCTAATGAATTTAAACCAATTTTTGTTTGATTTATGCTGTAAACTTTATGTTTAAACGATTGAATTGTACACTGCGAAATAATTTTATCTTTCTTTTCAATTAAACAATCCACATAATCTTGAAAACTTATATCATTTTTTACTACGGAACTTTTAATACCTTTTGATTTTTTAACTATAGATTTATCCTCAACTTTATACGTATACAGTAGTAGTACTAGGCCGCTTTTGGCTCAAATTTGACCTTGAAAATGGCCTTTAAAGTGACCTTGGTGGTTTTGGAAAAGTTTCCTCGGAAAATGGCTTTTGGAAAATTTTCTTTACCACCGCCCCCGACCTTGAAATGTGCCTTGAAAGTGGCCTTGATGCTTGTGGAAGAGCAGCCTTTGTAAAATGGCATTGGAAAATATCCACCGCCGCCGCCCCCGGTCTTGAAAATGGCCTTAAAAGTGGCCTAGATGGTTTTTTTGGAAAAGTGTTCTTGGAAAATGGTTCGCCCCGTGAGCCTTGGCGGTCACCTCTAAAAAGTGGCCTCTAAAAAAGGGGGCCTTTGAGGCCCGCCGCCGCCGCCCCCCAGAAATTATTCCAGCGAGCGTCACCGCTGACGCCGGCACTGGAGTCCACACTTTGCTGCATAGACAACCGACCGTTTTACGTTGTAGCGTAATGGTGGTTGCCTATGCATGCATGCATCCATAATTAAACAAACCATAAGAGATTTATTTTTTTTATTCAATATAATACAAATAGAAACGTATTGCCATTTTTAATCACAAATCCACCTTCTTCTTCTTCTAGTTCAATCAATTCGGCTTGAGGAAAATCGCCGCCGTCCATCATTTTCTCCACACTGCTTTTAAATGACTGCAATAATTAGAAGAAAAGAAAAAAAAAATTAAAATTAAAATAAAAAAAAACGAAAAAAAAAACTTACTGATTTAGCGGCGGCGTCGGCTGAGGCAGCAGCAGCATCGCCGCCGCCGGAGACGGTTTCCAGCGGCGGCTGCGTCGTCGTCGGCGTCGTCGGGATCACTGTGCTCATGTTTTTTTTGAACTAGGTGTGCTGACGACGGATGCTCGCGCGACCGACTCAGCCGCCGTTGAAACCGGAGTCCGCGCGCGCACCGCCGGCCACCGCTGCTGGGTCCGCGCGCCGCCGACCACCCTCGCTGCTGGGATCAGCGCGTCGGCAACCACCGAAGCTCTCAGCTGCGCTGCTCCGCGCGCCGCCGGCCACCGCTGCTCTCAGCTGGGATCAGCGCGCCGGCCGGCCGCCTCGGCCTCGCTGCTCTCAGCTGCGCTGCTGGAATCCGCGCGCCGCCGGCCGCCTCGGCTGCGTCCACTCTCAGCTGGGAGGAGGTGTGGTCCGCGAGCGCGCGTGTCGCCCGCCTTTGAGGCTGCGACGACGACGACCTTCATGAGTTCGAGAGAGCCTGCTATCGAAGTTGCGGCGGAGATAACTCATTTATAATGTTAGAGATGGGACTCAACAACAACAAGAACCGAGGTTGTTATACCTCAATATTAGATTATTAAAAAAAAATATCGAGATATTGAGCAGCAGCAGCAGCAGCAGCTACTAAAGCTTAAAATATTGGTTAAGAATATTTTTTAAATCGATGTTATTTTAAATCCCCTCTCCTTTATCTTCATGCATATATAGAAGTTTTATAGATATGCAAAGTCAGTTGAAAAATAAAAAAATGGCAACTAGTAGTGAAACAAAAGTGAATAATCTTAAAAATCTCTTGCGAGACTTATCATGGCATTTGTTTAAGCAAGAAAGAATTTACGAACGTGAAAGTGTATATGGTATGGGTCGAATGTATACAGAAGAGGAATGTCAAATATTAACTGCTCGATATCGTAAAGGATCTCAAGTCATGAACGATTACGTAGATGGAATTATTTGTATATGCTGCTTGGTAAATATACTTAAAAAGTTAGAGTTTGAAGGGTATCTACGCAGAATGAAGAAATATTTACCCTCATATCTTATCGATGATGTGAATGATGATGACATTCTAGTAGACGAAGAAGAAGAAGAAGAAGAAGAAGAAGAAGAAGAAGAAGAAGAAAATATGAAATATACTACTTTATAAAATATTGTTTTAATAAAAAACGTAATTCTTAATAAGCATTTTTTTATTCATAAAAAGATATTATTTTTGACAGTAAAGTTTTTAATTGTTCTTTTAAGCTGTCTTCAGGACATGGAATACCAAAGAGATTCCAATTAAAGGGACCTGCTGCAACAACTTTTCTTGTATATTCACTAAATTTATAGTAAGTATCTTGTTGAAAAAAGTAAATGTAACCATCTGTAAATCTAAACGCAGACGTAATACCGGGTGGAACCCCAGGAAATTTATCTGTTATTCGTCCACGATTACGTATTTCTTGAGGTGTTTCCAGAAACTCAATGTATGAAGTGTTATCGTAAAATATAAAAATGCTTCCACTATTTGTTTGAAATATAGCATTTATTAGAACGTCTTTAGATAATGGTAAAATAAAATCATGTTGAATATGTAATTCTGGGAACGAGGCTGCATAACATCTTCCATTAGCATAGGTAATCAGATCTCCTACAGCATTTTGAAAAATGTGAGTTATAGTAGATGTTTTTATTTCTTTAGGAAGATATGATTCAATTAAATCAAAATGTTGTGGTATTCGCATATCATTAAGATCAATTTTCCATAACTTACGACCGCTTCCAATATATAAACGATAATTGGGAAACGATGCGGTGCTAGCGAGAAAGATAAAATCAGGTGATTTAAGGCTACATAAATTATCTGAAGTAGGTAGAGGTGGTGGTTGGGGTGTTGTAGTACTGGTAGTAGTAGTAGTAGTAGGGTTAATTGGCAGATAACGACGTGTTGGTATAGGGCCATAAAGTGCTTCAAGAGCCATTTTATCGTCTTCATGTAATGTGGATATATCGCTCTGATACCAGGGATACATTATAGCATTTTCAATGCCACTATGACCCAAACCTAATGTATGACCTATCTCATGAACTAAAACTGCCAATAAACTGTTTTCGTTATCCGGAACATTCGTGATATTCAAGCTAAAATTCCAATTTTCATCAGAATCAAGATGAACCTCAATGCAATTGCTGTCGTCCCTTGGATAATAGGCATGACCCAAAACTTTTCCAGGTCCATCAAAATTCTGTGGACATTCAGCTTTACCCGAACAACTCGTTCGAAAACTATGACGTTTATTTCCGAGGGTTATGGTAATATCCGGTTTTGGCATAGCTATTTTAACATTGGTAAATGTAAACTTTGAATCTTTAGCCCAAATTTCGAAAGCTTTTGCGGCTACTGTAATGTACTTTCTTGATACTGATGGAAAATGCCATTTTAAATTAGTTTTATTCCATTTTCCGTGTACCGTATATGCATCAACATATCCAATATTTTCATCATAATTAGAACATCTTGGTCGCTTCATTAATCGAACAGTTTCATCATTTAAGGTACCATCAACAGGTAAATTAAATTTTTCTTGAAACTCGATTAAATACGATTCGAAATTTTCTAAACTATTATTATTACTAACAGAGGTTATGTAACCATATTGTTTTAGAAAAGAAATAGCATCTTCTTGATTTATATGTTCACAATGAATTACCAATAATATTGAGAGCAACAACGACACAACTATCTTTATCGACATATCGAATGAGAATGAGAGGTATAAAAGAAAAGACGATTTATTTATATAAAATTTATTCTACAGTAAATCCTTGTAAGGCATTTATAAATTTATGTTTATAAAAATAAATAAATTCTCTGAGAGCATTAGCCAATAATGAATCAGTCAAGTTTAATATATTTTTTAATATATTCTTCCAAACTTCTTCTTCTTCATAGTCTTCAAAATACGGTTTGATTATGTTTAATACTTGAAAGTAGTAATTGTTAAAATTAACATTATTCAATTCTTCAATGTAATAGCACAACAAATTTTCATCTATATCAATCAAATAATAAACTTGGTCTTTTGTCAATTCAATACAAACGTTTTTTTTATTTATACTTAGAAATTTTGTATCATCCATTATATATTGAGTTACTTTACAATTTCTTCCACATAGATTTTCAACAGAATCATATTCATCAGGAAATTGAGGAAGTGAGTCATCGAAAAAATTTTTAAGCAAAACTTTCAACATTGACATAAGATCTAACCATTCAAATGTATCAAAAGACATTTGCTGATGAGGTCGAAAGGGTTGACTTAAAACAATTGCAGGTTCAAATTTTCTCGCAGGACTAAGACCGCTTCCTACTGTCGCTGTTCCAGTCGAATACTCTTTATACAACAGTAAAGTATGCTCAAAATCGATTGCGTTTTCACACATTTTTTTGGAGACTTGATCAATTTGTTTATAATAATCACTATCCATTTGTTTATCGCTATAAGAACTTTCTGAAGTACATCCGGAGGATGATGAACTATACGTTGAACACATTTTATACAACTGACTGAGATGTATTGTTAATCTTGTTATTTAAGCGAATCCTTATCTATCCAACTGTTATGCGTAATGTCGAACCCCAACCACTTGACATAAAGTTTTCTACCTTTTCGCTTCAACACTTTTTCAACGAGATAAATGTCAGGATTTTTAACCTTTTGTAATTCTTCTTCGTAAAAAGCTCCGATGATTGGTTGACCACGCATATCTTCCAACAAATATGTAACGGGATTGGTTATTTTAACTTTAATGATTTTAAAATGTTCAGTAGACCAATTTGGCGTGTAACCTTTCTCAAACACATGCTTTGCTTTGCTTATGCGTACAACATCACCGACTTGTAATTTTCGCGGTCCGGCAATTTTCAGATATGAATATCTTTTCGTTAAAAGAATCTTTTCATTAGTCTTGTTCACATCCTTTGGTTTAAGTTTCGTTTTGCTATGTTTCGTATTATTATATTCTTGAGTTAACTTGGGTAAATAATCAACCCATTTATAGGTTCCGTTTAAACTGAAATACTTGTATAATTTTTCTTTTAAAGTACGTATTACCCGTTCTGCTATAGAGGCCTTTTTAACACTAAACGTATTATAATGATTAATGGAATACTTTTTTATTAAATTTTTAAATTTTGCGTTAAAAAATTCCGTACCTTGATCGGTTTGTAAATTTTTCGGACGACGCTGACGAGGTTTCGTATGCGATAAAATGTCTTCGAATGCTTTGGTAATTTCTTCACCGGTTTTCGTTTTTAGCGGTCTAGTCCATAGAAATTTTGAAAAACAATCAATGACAACCATAATCATTTTAAAACCTTTGTTTTGCGATGCATAGCGACTCATTTCAGCTAAATCCATTTGCCATAAATCATCTAGTCCTTTGATGAACGTACGTCGTCTCGGATAATTTTTTCGTGCATATTTATGAAGTTCATTAACAAGTTGAATCTTTTCTGGTGACGTAACCACCGACGCGATTGGCATGATAATAAATAGACTGATTTATAATTTTACTATTTATGGTGTAGGCGTAAAAGTAGTTCTTGATGCCGCAATTAATTTGATAATTTGCTCTTGATTCTTCTTTACATTTTGTTCAAGGTTTTTAATATTTTTTCTAATCTCTGAATAATTATCAACAAGGTTATTTCTAAGAAATAACTTAAGCTCTATTGATAATTTATTATTTGCGTTTTCAATACTTTTTTGCAAAGAATCGTCAACGTACTTTTTTGTCACCCAATCTGTAGTTTGTTGTTCTTGTTTCGAAATAAACTGCATATTTTCATTAATATTATTTTGCATATCTACCATAGCATCAGACATATTTTTAACGTTCTCCAATATTCGATCTATTGATTTTGAAAGGTTTGTTATCATAGAATCGACATACTTTTTGTTTGCGGCATCTTCATCATTTGTTGGTCCCTTAACGTTGCATAACTTTAAATGTTCAATATCTAAATTGCCATCAGAGGTGTGCGGTAATCGTACAATAGATGGTTTGAATGCAAATGCACGCGAACGTGAATGACGTCCGAATTTATCAACACTCATCATTGAAATGACATTCGTGTGGATGTGTAAACTTATTTTATCATATTAGCCTCCCTCAATTCATTCATTATGGCAACAATCTCATTGTTATGGGAAGTATTTCCTGCCTCTTTAGATGCGATAAGTAGTCTCAATCTAGTAATAAGTTCTCGGGGATCGTCCCAATAAATATATTCTATAGGTGCATTATTATATTCTAAATGCATTCCTTTACCTTCTTTCGGTGATGAAGAGGCGAAATGTTGAACTAAACTTGAGAGACTGGATTTTTTACTTTTTTCTACGGTTTTAATCAAAGGTTTTATAATGTTATACCATTTTATACTGTTATCTCCTCTTAAATGTCCTCTACTATTCAAGTGCGCACCCGTATGTTCTAATATGGTTTTATAGTTTACGAGATCATCGGGAGCGTACGATGGATCGGAATAAAATATTAATTGATAAAGTCCTGGCGTTCCTTTCACATATCCCCCTGAAAAGTCTTTCTCCGATAACAACATGATAGCACCGGTTTTAACATCAAAGGAAATTCTTCTATTACCAAGTGTCCAATTATCTTGTTCACTATCATATGTAGGACCATATTTTCTATCAATTTTATCGCTATTTGTCCAGTAATCTTTAACATAAGTATGACTTATTGATGGATACTGATCCAGATATTCATCTATTACATCCTGTGAATATTCGATGGTCGGTTCAGTGGAACGTTTCGGTGATAAATTAGGTTCCTCTATTATACTAGGCTCATTAAACTCGGCAACATCTTCTAAATCGAGAAATTTAGTACTAGTAGGATGCGTCTTATATTCTTTTTTAATAAATGATTCATTCTTTACTTGTATGGGGGCGACAGCAGCAGTAGTAGTTTTTTTTAAAGCAATTTCTTTTAACGGATCGGTTATTGGTTTAAAAAGTTTATTGATTGAATCGTCCACATTCGTTCGATTTAATTTCAATGCTAAATATTTTTTTCGTATAGCACGCGTTAGTTCAGCAACTTTTCGTTTATGTGTAGCCACAGCAACTCGATCGTCTGACATCATTCCATACAGTGACGTTTAACACAAATTAACAAATTTTTATATACTTATCGAAACCCATTCGATAGCGACCATTGTTAATAGGAAAATCTTTTACGATAACTACCGTTCCGTACCTATTAATCCAACACTTTGAACATAAGGTTTTAAATTCATTAAAGCTTATGTCAGGTGAGACGTGCTCCTCAAATATATGCTTTAGATTAATTTCATCTTGTTTAAATAACACAATCAGATTACAATGATCTCTTATCAATTGTTTCGGGATTTTTGAATATGTTTGACATAAGTAGGCAGCATCAATATCTTTATGTCTACACATGGAATAATATTCGCGAATTTTTTGTTGTTTATCACATGCTACATCATCGAAAATAAAAATGGAGTTTTTTTTGGCTTTAGTGGGACTGATGACTTCATCGTTGTCTTTAAACGGAAAATAACCTATACCCTTTGCTTGAGTCATTACTGTTTGTAATAACTGATACTTTGGTTGGTATAAAGATTTTGAGTATACGTAAACATTTTCAAATTTAGCACCATTGGGATTAAACAACAGGGCTAACATTACATTTGTCTTTCCACAGCCACTCGGACCGCAGATTATGGCGCGAAACGAGTCGGGCAACAACGGACCATGTTTACCAGTACCATTTAACTTTTTGTCTTGAAAATCGTCTAAATTTTCGATCGGTAACGACTGCACTTGTTGAATCACATTCATCGTATTATAAATATCGAAGCTGTTACGCCCATTTATTAGTTTCAATGTTTGTGCACGAAGGAGAGGGTGTGTTAAATACATTGATTAATAAATTACCCTTTGAAATCCATTTAAGTGGAGGGTACCAATTCTGCGGTCCGGGAACAAAACTACAAAAACGATTGGCACGTGGCGATCCGGGCATTAATCCGCTAGACGCTGCGTGCAAACAACACGACATTGCCTATTCACAGAACGATTCATTGAACGAACGTCATAAAGCCGATAAAATATTAGAAGACCAAGCGTGGCAACGCGTTAAATCAAAGGACGCTAGTCTTGGTGAACGTGGCAACGCTCTACTTGTAACCGGAGTAATGAAAACCAAACGTAAACTTGGTATGGGGTGTTCCTTTAACACTCACGTTGTAAAAAAAATTGGAAAATCCATGAAACCTGCCAAGACATTAAAGAAGGCCGTATCGTTGGCTTTAAAAGCAGCCAAAGTGGCTGTTAAACGTGCTGGCGGTAAAAATAATATTAGAATACCTAGAATTATTCCATTTGACTCTAAATCTGGAGGATTTCTTCCTCTCATTCCCTTGTTTGCCGGACTTAGTGCCCTTGGGGCGTTAAGTGGAGGCGCAGCCAGTATAGCTTCTTCCGTCGTAAACGCTCAAAATAAGAAAAAGAAGCTGGAAGAAGAGACACGTCACAATAAAGCGATGGAAGCTATCGGGCATGGATTGTATTTACGAAAGAATAGCAAAGGAGGTTTCGGTCTGTATCTTGAAAATAAAAAAAAAAAAAAACCTCAAAAAAAACGTCGACGTCATCATCATTAAGGCTACCTAATAGAGCATTATACGATAAAGAATTACTGAAATATGCTAAACTTTATAAAATACCTTATTTTCGAGGTGTTTTCATGCGCGATACTCTACCTAGGAGAGTACGCGCACAACGTGAATGTGGTATCGTAAATTTGGATAGTTGGAAAAATCCCGGAACACACTGGATTGCATATAGAAAAAAGAACGACAAAGTTGAATATTTTGATTCATTTGGTAATTTGAAGCCGCCTATAGAACTTGTTCGTTATTTAAATAGTCGTAATCGTCCTGTCAAAATTTACTATAACAACGAACAATATCAAACTTATAATCAAATAAATTGTGGACATTTGTGCTTGAAATTTTTACGTGATGAATTGTCGTAGTCGTCGTCGTCGTTACCTCGAGGATGCAATTCAAATGATTTTATTGAACGTGAGTGATTTACAGACAGTCTGGTATAGCCTTCCCGTTGAGTACAGAATGGAGTTAAAACGGTTTTTACCATGTCAAACGAATTCCAGTCGACATGTATGGTCTGATGTATGTGGTACACAAATGCAATCAAAATGTATATATTGTTTTAAAGAGTTTAAATAAAGAATATATTTAAGTTATTGTATTTATTAAAAATTCGTTAGTCTTCGTTATGTCTCAGTTGTTGCGAGTCAATAGCACCAATCATATTTTTGAATTTAAACCTCAAACACCCATCGTTTTGAATCCTGAAAAAGAATATGAGCTAGCGTTGAGATCGTTTCATTCATATAATTCCATACCGAACATTGAAGAGGGTCAAAAATTTTACTACTATGATGCACACAACAAATTAAACGAAATTGTCTTTCCAGCAGGTAGTTATGAAATTTCAGATATTGAGAGATTTATTCGGCATCGAATGGGTTTGGAGAATTCCGTTGATCCAGATCGAGATTTTTCATTGAAGCCTAATAATAATACGCTTAAATGTGAAATTTTCAGCAAATTCTATACCATATCGTTTAAGGAACCTAACAATATTGGACGTACGTTGGGATTTTCCGAAAAAAATCTCGTTCCGGCTCAGATACATTCGTCAGATTTACCCGTCAACATTATAAAAGTTTCAACCGTACGTTTTGATTCTAACATTATGACGGGAGCGTTTGACGGAAACACATCTGCTCATACAATCTACGAATTCTCCGTTAAATCAGATCCTGGATATATAATTGACGAAACGCCTTCAAATCTCTTGTATTTACCAGTCATTCCTCAACGTGAAATTCTTAATATTACCGTACTGGCAGTCGATCAAAACGGTGAACCAGTAAATTTCCGTGGTGAAACAAGTACACTAGTATTGGAACTTAGACCTCAACCTAAATGGTTATAAGCGGTGAAAACACAATTAATTATTAGTATAAGAAGATTCTTTGTTGACAACGTGCCATCTCCACCACCGCAATGTCATCATCATCAATAGTTTACAAGAAAAGAAAAGTAGCTGAATCAGCTGAGAAATTACGGATGTTTAATCTATACGGGTCACCCGTAATAGATGAATCAATTCGAAAATGTGAATACAAATACTATGCTCCATATGTGAAATCGTTTAACTGCAATGACATTGTGGAAATTGTTATCAACCAAGTGGATTCGTTCTTTGCTATGTACGATTCGCTATTGGATATTAAGGGAAAATTAACAGTTACCGGAACGGGTGATGTTTCATTAACTCAAAATTTCGGAGCATTTCTATTCGATTCCTGTACATACAGTGAGAGTGGCAAAGAGATCGAGACGGTACGAGATCCTGGTATTGTTAGTACCGTTCGCGCTTATACCTGCTATTCCCAGGACGACTCTCGTCACATGTCTATTGCCGGTTGGAATTATCCCTCATCACCAATTCTCACGAATAGTAAATCTTTCAGTCTACTATTACCGCTAAAGCATATTTTCAACGTTTTCAATGATTATCCTAGGATTACGTGTGGTAGACAAACTTTTCGCTTTGTTCGTGCTCGAAACGATAACGATTGTATAACTAAACTCCTGGACAAAATTAACGCACCACTCATATTTTTCTCAATAATCTTTATTTATTGTTAACTTAGTGTACGACAAGTAGGCTATGGACCTTGTTTGACACTGACAGATGTTATTTAAACTAGCTAGTGTCACATAATACCTTGTTTTGACAGTAATTCATATTAAACTTCGTTTTAGAGTAAATCTGTGTTAATTTTTATTTAAAAAGTGTTGATTAAAACAAAATTTCTGTAAGAAGCAAGCGTTTGTTTGTAATTGTTTTTATCATATGCATGTTTTGAAGTTCATTTGCGAGTAAAACAAGTAAGAAAAATGAACCGCCAAAGAAATTTGTCAATAGAGGAGGCAGTGCGAGCATCGACTCTTCTGGATGAAGGATATTCAATGCGACATGTTGCTGGTTTATTAGGAAGACATCATTCCAGTATCAGTCGCGTAGTGTGACGTCATAATGAAACAGGCTCGTACCTTCGAAGACCAGGACAAGGGCGAAAACGTTGCACTAATCAAATTGATGATCGTTTTTTGAGACAACGTGCTCTCAGAGACAGGAGAGTTACCAGCAATCTGTTAAAAAATGAATTAGCGGATGTTCGCAACGTCGCTATATCATCTCGAACGGTTAGAAGACGTTTACATGAAGCAGAATTGAGCAATAGAAGACCAGCCAAAAAGCCCTTGCTTACCAGAGAACACAAAGTTCAGAGATTGAATTTTGCAAGACTACATCAGAATTGGACCATCAATGATTGGAAACGGGTTATGTTCTCCGATGAAACCAGAGTTAGCCTTAAAGCTCCAGATGGACGTGAGCGTGTCTGGCGAAGACGAGGAGAAAGGTTTGCTAGCTGTAATATCTCTCCTAAAGTACCTTTTGGTGGTGGCTCTAAAATGTTTTGGGGAGGAATTTGCTTCGATGCTCGTACGGAATTAGTCCCTATACGTACGAGGTCTATGAATGCCCAATATTACTTAGACAACATTATTGTCGAACATGTAATGCCTTTTGCTCCATTTGTTGGGCCTAATTTTTTATTCATGCAGGACAACGCTCGTCCCCACGTGGCAAGACAGGTTATTGGTTACCTAAATGATGTTAATATCCCTTTATTAGAGTGGCCACCTAACAGTCCGGACATGAATCCTATAGAGCATCTATGGGACTATCTCAAAAAGAAGATTCGAAGTCTTAGACCTCCTGTTGTTAATCACAAACAACTTATAGAGGCCGTTATTGAAGAATGGGAGACTATTCCGCAAGCGTTTGTTGAACATTTAATATCAAGCATGCCTCGACGCATGAATGCAGTAATAAGAAGTAGAGGAGGCCCTACACGGTATTAGGGTTCACCAAAATTCATTTATTGTGTTTCACATATTCTTTTTTCTTTTTTCAATTTGAAAACATGATAGCTTAATTATGCATTTTCAGCAAAAACAAATTTTTAAAGAAAAAATAAGGCAAATTAAGGTCATGTTAAGGTAATATTCGACTAATTTTTAGGTATTCATTATTGTTTCAATTTAACTAAGTTTTATTTTGTGTTTATATTGTAAATATTTAGAATAATTAAAGTGGTGCGTTAATTTTGTCCAGGAGTTTATTAAGGAAAATGGCGGATCGGTAACTACAGTTAAAATAAATATTGAAAGCATTGAAGTAAGAGTTAAACATATCTACCCCAATTATGAAGTAAATGAAAAACTGTTGAAGGCAATTCAATCGGACCGGCCTATTTTAATACCCTTCCGAAAATGGGAGCTTAATGAATTGCCAGCCATCACGCCAAATGCTAAAAAAGATATCTGGCCTGTGAAAACCAGTACGGCTATTGAAAGACCTCGCTACGTCATGATATTTTTCCAAACCGAAAAACGTGATATAGCCACAGCTGATCCTACAACATTTGATCACTTGAATATTCGTAATATTAGACTAATGTTAAATGGCGATTATTATCCTAATGATCGATCGCAATTTGATTTTGCTAGTGACCGCTTCAACGATGCATATTTCAACTATACAGAATTTTATCCTAGCTACACAAACTCTAATCGAAAACGTACCCTTCTAACCGTTTCTGATTTTAAATTACGTACATTGTTTATCATAGATTGTAGTAAGCAGGAAGAATCTATAAAGTCATCAACCGTTGATGTAAAGTTGGAAATTGAATCGGACGTAGGATTCCCTGATAACACCAAGGTTTATTGCATCATAGTTCACGACTGTCTCATGGAATATCACCCACTCACGGAAGTAATAAAAAGCCTCTCGTAATAGATGTTGACTCCAGAACTCTCTCTCTCTCTCAATATCTCTCTCTCTCCGGTAACATCAAGGTTTCTATTGTGATCTTGGTTTCACATACTTCGCTCTATCTCTCTCCGATAGCATTAAGGTTTCTATTGCGACCTTGGTTTCACATACTTCGATAATATCAAGGTGTATCATAGGTCACACACACGATTCACAGAAGATATAAAAAAGCCTCCCCTAATATAATTAAAATTAGTTGATTTGCGATCATCATGCGAGTGGCACTAGTAGATATTCAAGGTTTTATTATTGAAAAAGTGTTTCATCCAAAAGAGCTCTCCATTCATATTGGACAACAGCGATTAAATTTTCTATTTAAATCGCCAACACAATTTAAAAATCTTAGTGTTAGTGATAAAAAGACTGTGAATTATTTAGAGAAAAATCTGCATGGAATTCAATTTAACTCCGGTTATATTGAATATAGCGAAATTAATGACATTTTAAAAAATTACCTACTTCATTCGGCAGACATAATTTACGTTAGAGGTGAACAAAAACTTTCATTTTTACAAAGTAAGTGTGAGGAACTGCAAATATTTCCTATCATCCATGATGTAGTCAAGTATGATAAAACTAGATGGGATACGGAAAATTTTCGACAGACAATTCCACAGCAGTGTTGCCATCATCATCATTCAAAAGGAAAATTTATGTGTGCGCAAGGAAACGTGGATCATTTACTTTCTTGGTTTACTAATACTATTTTACCTAATTAAATTTTTTTCCATAAACATGTATAAAATGTTTTATAAATAAATGTGTATAAAACTGTTTTTATGTTTTTATTTTCCCTTAAATATTAAAAAAAAAACACTAAATAAAACATATCATTATTTATTTAATATTTTCCTTAAATATTTAACAATCATTTTTAACGCTATAAATAACATTAAACCAAATGTAGCACATGTTATTGAAAATTGTCGTTGATCGACTTCTCCTCCTCCTCCTCCTACTAATCCCCCAATTCCAGTCCCTATTCCTAGAGGATAAGTACAATTGGTGATAGTTTCACCAATTTTATACCATTTTTCTTGATCACCTTAACTTCTATTCGGAAATAATAATTTCAACTTGTAATATAATTCAGATGATGTTGAGGGCAATCTTACGTAAAAAACTTGTAACTTTCCATCATTTAAATAGGTTCTACCCATCATTTGCCATTCAGAGCGGTTACATTCTTTTTGGTTTTCATTAAAACATACCGCTGAATTAGACACTCCATTAGGTACGTTTGTATACAACAAACCGTTGAATATTGCTGTTAATATCACATAATTTGCGTTTAATAGGACCATCATTTAAACACAAATTTGATAAATCTTTTAAAACTTGCCTGTTTTCTTCGTAAAACACAATATCTTTGTTTAGTCGAGAAATTTTTTCACAATATTTTTTTAGCTTAGTTCTGTACTCAACTACTAATGACATTCTCTACTTTCAACTGATTTATTAAAGACATATACATCACCTTTTATAAGTTGTGTGTGTGTGTGGGGGTGATCAGGCTATTATCTAATAATAGGGGAATAGTAAGTTTAAATAAAAAAACATAGTTTTAATAATATATATATTTTTAAAATCGCTATCGCCTTCAACCGCTGAGATTTTAAGCGAGGCGTGATAATAGATTTGCCAACAACAACAACAATGGGTTTAATAACCTATCTCAACGTCGTCGCCGTAGTCGTAGTCATCGAGTCAAACGAGACCCGTTCATATTTAATGTTAGAGATGGGACTCTATAGCGAACAACAAGAGTTACAAAATGATTTTAAAATTTTGAATCCGAAATTGCACAATGATTTTGATCTAAGTAATTTATTATATTAAAATATCTGATAAAAAATAAATTAAAAATGATATGTGTGAATTATGCAGCAAAAAATTATTTTAAAAATTCAGAATCTGATATTGCAAAAATTTCACTATCAATTTGATCTAATCTAACTGTGTATTGATTTATTTTTTTGCGTAATTCACACATATCATTTTTAATTTTTTTTTTATCTTCTAATAATTTTAATATTCTAGGTTTCGACACTAAAAAAAAGTTGTATCTTTCGGTAACTCTGTCTAATAATTTCCGCGTCGTCTCCTCAGTTAGTTTTCTTTTCTTCTTTAAAGATGCTATCGGCGTCGTCGGAGGCGGCGGCGGAGGTGGTGTATCCATCGACAGCGTTGGAGGGTTCTCCTCTTCCTTCAAAAACACATCCGAAAATATGTTTTTGATAAAGGGATCGTCAGCATCGAACGTCAAATCCATAAATTCCTATACAATAATAATTTAGTAAGTGTAAAAAAAAAAAACAAAACAAAACAAAAACTTACTGATTCAATGATAGTGTTGGAGGTGGCATCATCGACGGCGGCGGCGGCGGCGGTGGTGGGGACATCAGAGGAGGCACTAGTGGCTGCAGCAACTATCGACTCCAACGACATAGCTGGATTAGACATTTTTTTTTTTTTTTTGATTGGTACTATTGATATATCACTTAATATTTTTATTTTATTATCACTCATGCCTGTCGAAAGCAAACTGATCGTAAAATGAACTAAATTATTCTTAAATGAAGACGGGAGCGAGCGAGGGCGGTAAGAATGATTATGCAAAACGGAAAACCATATGAGGTGATATCATATGCAATAGATTATACTAATTAGTATTAGAATTCAAATTAAAAACATATAAATCAGAGTTTTATTATAATCTAAAAAAATTCAGTCAAGTCTTTGCTCTCAACACACACACACATACGATTCCATTGAAATGGCCGCCGCCGCCGATGCCGCCAATATCGAGGAACCAATTTCAGATGATGGAATTGAAACTGATAGTAGAACATGGGATCCAAAAGATTACATAGTAAAAGAGGTTAATCGTCAAGAATTTTTATCAAATGTACAAACAGAATCGTTGTGCATGATTCAAACTTTTTATGTATGTCATGGTAGAAAGCTTTGTTTAGGGTGTTTTTATCTTGAAGCACAGACGGTTAACCCCTTTTATTATGATGATGAGAATGCATTTCAGCATTTTAGTGGGAGAATGAGTAATTTAGAGCCTGAAATGTGCCTTTGCGCTAGGTGCGAACATGTCTTATTTATATTTTATCTCACTAAAAACTGTATAATCTGCATGAAAAATGTTAATGAAAACGATAATATCTTGTCGGGAAATTAAAATTCCCAGAAACGGTCCTTTTCAGGACCACAAAATACCTTGTAGAGGGGAAATTCCCCAAACGGTCCTTTTCAGGACCACAAAATACTTGAAAAATTTCCGATTAGGAAGTGTATGTACTAAAACGTTATCGAACTATAGTTAGAGTAACATCGTCGTCGTCAGTAGAGTACAAATTATAACCTTGAATGATGCAAAAACGTTATCGAACTATAGTTACAGCAACATCAGTAGAGTATAAATTGCAGCCTTGAAATAAAAGGTTGAGGCTAAGATCTAGGATATAAGGCTAGGTTTTATTATTATAAAAGACAGTACACGTGTCGCTAATAAATCAGTTTGATTAATAATTTCATTGTGAAAGCAGCATCATATTACTAGTAAATCAGTTTCTTTGTGTTAAAGCGTTAAAAAAAATGTAAGTAAATATTTTTCATTTTTGCATAAAAATAAAAGTACATATTATTTTAGAGAAAAAATGAATTTAAATGAAATAAATTCGTCTCTCCTAGAAGGTGGTGGTGAAAATAAACCGGTGATTGCATTGAAAAGCCTGCCAATTAATGAGCCTCAGAAAATCTACATTGCTAAATTGGTTAATTCAAAATATGGTGAAACGATTTTGCTTGAACTGGAGAATCGAGTTATATTCTTACCACGTCGATCATTATCTATTTTGAAGAATCACGTTGATGAATTGGGAAACGGAAAATATTCTGTGGTGTATCAAGGTGACTACGTCGATGAGAAGAACGCTGAAAAAGGAAACCCTAAAGCACTCTTTAAGTTTGTGAATAGTAAGTTTTAATTTAAAAAATGTCCGACCAATTAATAAAGGATATTGATAAACTTATTTTAAAATTTTATGAAAAATTTCCTCATATAGACTGTGAAGCATGGTTAAAACATGTAAAAATTGCGATTGATTTATGCTGTGATAAACTTAAGAATGTTAATTTATTATCAGGTCAAGTTCGATCGTGGCAAACAAAAATTAGTCATTTAAAAGTTATATATAATAAATTACATAATATACCGACTTCAGTAGAATGGAATGATTTAATTTCAATTTTCAAAAATAACGTTATTACTGGGATTATTATAAATTTAAGACATAAAGATGTTTTACCATTTTTAATGGATGCTTTTAAAATTTTTTGCGAAAAAGTAGAAAAAGTTTTATCAAAAATGTCATTAATAAAAGTAAACACTATTTTTTGTGGACAGTTTATTAGAAAATTAGTAGATGATAATGACATAGTAGATTTTAAATATTTTCACAGTAAATATGCCCCGATTGATTCTTCAACAATATTATTTGAATGGTTTACTAATCATATAATCAACTATATTTTATTTAAACTATCGGAATTTCAGGAACGTTCGTCAAATTGGGCATTAAAATCCGTGATATCGCTTGAAGTTAATATTAATAAGTTTGTAGTAGGAAACGGTTGCGGTGGCGATAGTTCATCGTTTATTAAATTACCAAAACAAATTGCTAATAAACTAAGTTGTGTAAATATTTTTAATTTTGACTTGGCCTGTTTTTATTGGAGCATTGTAAGTGCTCTATATCCATCAGAAAAAAATTCTAATCGAGTTACATCGTATCCTTATTATGGCAATGTGTTGAATTTAGATAATGTGGAGATTCCAATGAAATTAAATAAAATACATGTTTTTGAAAAGAATAATAATTTATCCATAAATGTATATGGATTGGAGTTAATCAATAATAAGTGTATAGTAGTTCCAATACGTTTAACTAAAAATAAATTGGAAAAACATATAAATTTATTATTAATTCAAAATCAATATTTTCCTAAGTTAAATGATTATGATGCGCCTGATCCTAACGATACCCAGCATATCGATATCAAATATCATTATTGTTGGATAAAAAACTTATCACGATTATTAAGTAATCAACTCAATAGAAAAAAACATAAAAAATTTTTCTGTGATAGATGTTTAAATTATTTTTCAAGTGAAGAACGTTTGAATTTACATATAGAATTATGTGAAAAAAATAATGAATGTAAAATTACAATTCCGAAGGAAAATTTTATAAAGTTTAAGAATTTTATTTACAAACAAAAAACACCATTTGTGATATACGCTGATTTCGAATCATTATTAGAACCGATTCTTGATAATGTTAATATTAACATGATTAAATATCAGCGACACATTGCATTCAGTTGTGGCTACTATGTTAAATGTGACTATGATAATAGTCTGTCATATTTTAACAGTTATCGAGGTCCTGACTGTATGAAATGGTTCGCCAATGAAATGGTAGTATGCGCACAAATGGTTGAATCTAAATTTAAGAATATAGTTCCCTTTATCATAAGAGATTTGGTTAAATTAGGTAAAATTTCTTTACTACCAATAAATAATGAAAAGTATATATCATTCACTCAACACATGGCTAACGGTATTAAATTTCGTTTTATAGATTCGCTGCGATTTTTAGGAACGTCTTTAGATGAATTAGTATCCCTTTTGGATATGCAAGACTTTAACAATTTAAAGTATGCATTTGAATGTTGTACTCGAGAGCAATTTTACTTACTTACACGTAAAGGTGTATTTCCATACGACTACATTGACAATATTGATAAGCTTAAGGAAACTCAATTACCTCCACAATCTGTTTTTTTTAATAAACTTAACAATAAAGATATTACTAATGAACAGTATGAACATGCTCAAAAGGTATGGAGGCATTTTAATATAAAAAATTTAGGTGAATATTCAGATTTGTATTTGAAAACTGACATTATTTTGTTGGCCGACGTCTTTGAGAGATTTCGAAAAATCGGATATAGTACAAGTGGTCTTGACCCAGCCTGCTACTACACCATACCCGGATATAGTTGGGACTGCATGTTACGGTATACCGGATGTAAATTACAGCTTCTTCATGACATTGATATGATATTATTTATTGAGAACGCGATACGCGGTGGGATTAGCCAATGTTGTTGTCGTTATTCCGAGGCGAATAATAAATATATGCATGATTATGACAGATCTAAACCTGACAAGTACTTATTATACGTAGACGTCAATAATTTGTACGGTTGGGCAATGTCACAACCACTTCCATATGGCGGATTTGAATGGGATGATACAAATATAGATGTATTGAGTATTCCCGATGACGCAGACATCGGGTATATACTGGAGGTTGACTTAGATTATCCCCATCACCTTCATAGTATGCATAAGGATTTTCCTTTTTGCTGTGAGCATAGAAAACCTGAAGGATCAAAATTTTGTAAACTTTTAACAACGCTTTATAACAAAACTAAATACATTATTCATTATCGAGCTTTAAAACAAGCAATAAATCATGGGTTAGTCATTCGTAAAATACATAGAGTTTTAAAATTTAAACAATCAGCATGGTTAAAACCATACGTAACTTTAAATACACAGTTTCGAGCACAAACAACAAACAAATTTGAAAAAGATTATTATAAATTAAAAGTAAATTCAGTATACGGTAAGACGATGGAAAATATTCGAAAACATCGTGTAGTTAAATTAGTTTCGCAGTGGGAGGGGAGATATGGGGCAAAAAATTTAATAGCAAGTCCAAGGTTCCATAGTAGAACAATTTTTTCGGATGATTTAATGGCTATTGAATTACGTAAATCAGAAATTTTATTCAACAAACCCATATACATTGGAATGTCTATTTTAGATATTTCAAAAACATGTATGTATGAATTTCATTATGACTTTATGTTATCTAAATTAGGAAATGACGCTTGTAAGATCTTATATACTGATACAGATTCTTTTATCTATGAGATTAAATGTAATGATGTGTATAAGGAGGTGATTAATGCCCATATTGACAGATTTGACACTAGTGATTATGCCTCAAATAATCCATATCAAATTCCACTGTGTAATAAGAAGGTTCCAGGTCTAATGAAGGATGAGACAAACGGTAAAATTATAACTCATTTCATAGGCTTAAGATCTAAAATGTATACGTATAAAGTTGAGGATAAATCTATAGTTAAAAAATCAAAAGGTATTAAAAGTTCCGTAGTAAAAAATGATATAAGTTTTCAAGATTATGTGGATTGTTTAATTGAAAAGAAAGATAAAATTATTTCGCAGTGTACAATTCAATCGTTTAAACATAAAGTTTACAGCATAAATCAAACAAAAATTGGTTTAAATTCATTAGATGATAAACGAAAATTATTAGATGGTTCACATGACACCCTCCCCTGGGGTTTCCATCATCATCATTCGGATCAGTGATATCAATATCCTTGGACATTTAAAACTTACTATTATCCATTATATCTATTATAATATAATTTACATTTAAAAAATATATATATTATTAAAACTGTTTTTCTTTTTTATTTAAACTTACTATCCTCTATTATTATTATTAGATAATCGTCCATACATACGACTTATAACAGGTGATGTATATGTCTTTAATAAATGAGTAGAAAAAAATATTGTGAAAAATTTTGCTCGATATGGTGTAAAAATCTCTGCTGCAACCGCGATAGCGGGCACGTGCGCTCGAGGCTGACGAAGGTCGTTGCAGGGCGATAGCGGCACGCGCTCTCTCGTAATTCACGGTCGAGGATCCAGTGAGAGCATCGTCGTGAGGTCGAGGCGGCCGGCGGCGCGCGGATTCCAGCAGCGCAGCTGAGAGCAGCGAGGCCGAGGCGGCTGGCCGGCGCGCTGATCCCAGCTGAGAGCAGCGGTGGCCGGCGGCGCGCGGAGCAGCGCAGCTGAGAGCTTCGGTGGTTGCCGACGCGCTGATCCCAGCAGCGAGGGTGGTCGGCGGCGCGCGGACCCAGCAGCGGTGGCCGGCGGTGCGCGCGCGGACTCCGGTTTCAACGGCGGCTGAGTCGGTCGCGCGAGCATCCGTCGTCAGCACACCTAGTTCAAAAAAAACATGAGCACAGTGATCCCGACGACGCCGACGACGACGCAGCCGCCGCTGGAAACCGTCTCCGGCGGCGGCGATGCTGCTGCTGCCTCAGCCGCCGCCGCTAAATCAGTAAGTTTTTTTTTTCGTTTTTTTTTATTTTAATTTTAATTTTTTTTTTTCTTTTCTTCTAATTATTGCAGTCATTTAAAAGCAGTGTGGAGAAAATGATGGACGGCGGCGATTTTCCTCAAGCCGAATTGATTGAACTAGAAGAAGAAGAAGGTGGATTTGTGATTAAAAATGGCAATACGTTTCTATTTGTATTATATTGAATAAAAAAAATAAGTCTCTTATGGTTTGTTTAATTATGGATGCATGCATGCATAGGCAACCACCATTACGCTACAACGTAAACAGGGTTGCCTATGCAGCAAAGTGTGGACTCCAGTGCCGGCGTCAGCGGTGACGCTCGCTGGAATAATTTCTGGGGGGCGGCGGCGGGCCTCAAAGGCCCCCTTTTTTAGAGGCCACTTTTTAGAGGCGACCGCCAAGGCTCACGGGGCGAATCATTTTCCAAGAACACTTTTCCAAAAAAAACCATCTAGGCCACTTTTAAGGCCATTTTCAAGACCGGGGGCGGCGGCGGTGGATATTTTCCAATGCCATTTTACAAAGGCTGCTCTTCCACAAGCATCAAGGCCACTTTCAAGGCACATTTCAAGGTCGGGGGCGGTGGTAAAGAAAATTTTCCAAAGCCATTTTCCGAGGAAACTTTTCCAAAACCACCAAGGTCACTTTAAAGGCCATTTTCAAGGTCAAATTTGAGCCAAAAGCGGCCTAGTACTACTACTGTATACATTTTAGATCTTAAGCCTATGAAATGAGTTATAATTTTACCGTTTGTCTCATCCTTCATTAGACCTGGAACCTTCTTATTACACAGTGGAATTTGATATGGATTATTTGAGGCATAATCACTAGTGTCAAATCTGTCAATATGGGCATTAATCACCTCCTTATACACATCATTACATTTAATCTCATAGATAAAAGAATCTGTATCAGTATATAAGATCTTACAAGCGTCATTTCCTAATTTAGATAACATAAAGTCATAATGAAATTCATACATACATGTTTTTGAAATATCTAAAATAGACATTCCAATGTATATGGGTTTGTTGAATAAAATTTCTGATTTACGTAATTCAATAGCCATTAAATCATCCGAAAAAATGGTTCTACTATGGAACCTTGGACTTGCTATTAAATTTTTTGCACCATATCTTCCCTCCCACTGCGAAACTAATTTAACTACACGATGTTTTCGAATATTTTCCATTGTTTTACCGTATACTGAATTTACTTTTAATTTATAATAATCTTTTTCAAATTTGTTTGTTGTTTGTGCTCGAAACTGCGTATTTAAAGTTACGTATGGTTTTAACCATGCTGATTGTTTAAATTTTAAAACTCTATGTATTTTACGAATGACTAACCCATGATTTATTGCTTGTTTTAAAGCTCGATAATGAATAATGTATTTAGTTTTATTATAAAGCGTTGTTAAAAGTTTGCAAAATTTTGATCCTTCAGGTTTTCTGTGCTCACAGCAAAAAGGAAAATCCTTATGCATACTATGAAGGTGATGAGGATAATCTAAGTCAACCTCCAGTATATACCCGATGTCTGCGTCATCGGGAATACTCAATACATCTATATTTGTATCATCCCATTCAAATCCGCCATATGGAAGTGGTTGTGACATTGCCCAACCGTACAAATTATTGACGTCTACGTATAATAAGTACTTGTCAGGTTTAGATCTGTCATAATTATGCATATATTTATTATTCGCCTCGGAATAACGACAACAACATTGGCTAATCCCACCGCGTATCGCGTTCTCAATAAATAATATCATATCAATGTCATGAAGAAGCTGTAATTTACATCCGGTATACCGTAACATGCAGTCCCAACTATATCCGGGTATGGTGTAGTAGCAGGCTGGGTCAAGACCACTTGTACTATATCCGATTTTTCGAAATCTCTCAAAGACGTCGGCCAACAAAATAATGTCAGTTTTCAAATACAAATCTGAATATTCACCTAAATTTTTTATATTAAAATGCCTCCATACCTTTTGAGCATGTTCATACTGTTCATTAGTAATATCTTTATTGTTAAGTTTATTAAAAAAAACAGATTGTGGAGGTAATTGAGTTTCCTTAAGCTTATCAATATTGTCAATGTAGTCGTATGGAAATACACCTTTACGTGTAAGTAAGTAAAATTGCTCTCGAGTACAACATTCAAATGCATACTTTAAATTGTTAAAGTCTTGCATATCCAAAAGGGATACTAATTCATCTAAAGACGTTCCTAAAAATCGCAGCGAATCTATAAAACGAAATTTAATACCGTTAGCCATGTGTTGAGTGAATGATATATACTTTTCATTATTTATTGGTAGTAAAGAAATTTTACCTAATTTAGCCAAATCTCTTATGATAAAGTGACTATCGTAACCGCTTAAATTATGGAAAACAATTGGAACTACAAATTGCTTTCTAAAATTCAAATTACATGAGTTATGAGCAAATCCTCGAAAATCTCCAGTAAAATGATCATGATCTCGCACGATAATGTCCGTTTCAACAAGTCTTTGTTCGCAAATATGACAAATATGAGCTTTAAAATTTGAAAAATTTTCTCTCATGGGAACTATATTCTTAAATTTAGATTCAACCATTTGTGCGCATACTACCATTTCATTGGCGAACCATTTCATACAGTCAGGACCTCGATAACTGTTAAAATATGACAGACTATTATCATAGTCACATTTAACATAGTAGCCACAACTGAATGCAATGTGTCGCTGATATTTAATCATGTTAATATTAACATTATCAAGAATCGGTTCTAATAATGATTCGAAATCAGCGTATATCACAAATGGTGTTTTTTGTTTGTAAATAAAATTCTTAAACTTTATAAAATTTTCCTTCGGAATTGTAATTTTACATTCATTATTTTTTTCACATAATTCTATATGTAAATTCAAACGTTCTTCACTTGAAAAATAATTTAAACATCTATCGCAGAAAAATTTTTTATTTTTTTTTCTATTGAGTTGATTACTTAATAATCGTGATAAGTTTTTTATCCAACAATAATGATATTTGATATCGATATGCTGGGTATCGTTAGGATCAGGCGCATCATAATCATTTAACTTAGGAAAATATTGATTTTGAATTAATAATAAATTTATATGTTTTTCCAATTTATTTTTAGTTAAACGTATTGGAACTACTATATACTTATTATTGATTAACTCCAATCCATATACATTTATGGATAAATTATTATTCTTTTCAAAAACATGTATTTTATTTAATTTCATTGGAATCTCCACATTATCTAAATTCAACACATTGTCATAATAAGGATACGATGTAACTCGATTAGAATTTTTTTCTGATGGATATAGAGCACTTACAATGCTCCAATAAAAACAGGCCAAGTCAAAATTAAAAATATTTACACAACTTTGTTTATTAGCAATTTGTTTTGGTAATTTAATAAACGATGAACTATCGCCGCCGCCGCCGCAACCGTTTCCTACTACAAACTTATTAATATTAACTTCAAGCGATATCACGGATTTTAATGCCCAATTTGACGAACGTTCCTGAAATTCCGATAGTTTAAATAAAATATAGTTGATTATATGATTAGTAAACCATTCAAATAATATTGTTGAAGAATCAATCGGGGCATATTTACTGTGAAAATATTTAAAATCTACTATGTCATTATCATCTACTAATTTTCTAATAAACTGTCCACAAAAAATAGTGTTTACTTTTATTAATGACATTTTTGATAAAACTTTTTCTACTTTTTCGCAAAAAATTTTAAAAGCATCCATTAAAAATGGTAGAACATCTTTATGTCTTAAATTTATAATAATCCCAGTAATAACGTTATTTTTGAAAATTGAAATTAAATCATTCCATTCTACTGAAGTCGTCGTCGGAATATTATGTAATTTATTATATATAACTTTTAAATGACTAATTTTTGTTTGCCACGATCGAACTTGACCTGATAATAAATTAACATTCTTAAGTTTATCACAGCATAAATCAATCGCAATTTTTACATGTTTTAACCATGCTTCACAGTCTATATGAGGAAATTTTTCATAAAATTTTAAAATAAGTTTATCAATATCCTTTATTAATTGGTCGGACATTTTTTAAATTAAAACTTACTATTCACAAACTTAAAGAGTGCTTTAGGGTTTCCTTTTTCAGCGTTCTTCTCATCGACGTAGTCACCTTGATACACCACAGAATATTTTCCGTTTCCCAATTCATCAACGTGATTCTTCAAAATAGATAATGATCGACGTGGTAAGAATATAACTCGATTCTCCAGTTCAAGCAAAATCGTTTCACCATATTTTGAATTAACCAATTTAGCAATGTAGATTTTCTGAGGCTCATTAATTGGCAGGCTTTTCAATGCAATCACCGGTTTATTTTCACCACCACCTTCTAGGAGAGACGAATTTATTTCATTTAAATTCATTTTTTCTCTAAAATAATATGTACTTTTATTTTTATGCAAAAATGAAAAATATTTACTTACATTTTTTAAACACTTTAACACAAAGAAACTGATTTACTAGTAATATACTGCTGATGATGATGCTTTCACAATGAAATTATTAATCAAACTGATTTATTAGCGACACGTGTGATGTCTTTATAATAATAAAACCTAACCTTATATCCTAGATCTTAGCCTTAACCTTTATTTCAAGGCTGCAATTTATACTCTACTGATGTTGCTCTAACTATAGTTCGATAACGTTTTGAATCATTCAAGGTTATAATTTGTACTCTACTGACGACGTTGCTCTAACTATAGTTCGATGACGTTTTAGTACATTTTTCATGCATATTATACAGTTTAGTGAGATAAAATATAAATAAGACCTGGTCGCACCTAGCGCAAAGGCACATTTCAGGCTCTAAATTGACTTGACTAAATTTTTTTAGATTATAATAAAACTCTGATTTATATGTTTAATTTGAATTCTAATACTAATTAGTATAATCTATTGCATATGATATCACCTCATATGGTTTTCCGTTTTGCATAATCATTCTTACCGCCCTCGCTCGCTCCCGTCTTCATTTAAGAATAAATTAGTTCATTTTACGATCAGTTTGCTTTCGACAGGCATGAGTGATAATAAAATTAAAATATTAAGTGATATATCAATAGTACCAATCAAAAAAAAAAAAAATGTCTAATCCAGCTATGTCGTTGGAGTCGATAGTTGCTGCTGCCACTAGTGCCTCCTCTGATGCCATCACCACCGCCGCCGCCGCCGTCGATGATGCCACCTCCAACACTATCATTGAATCAGTAAGTTTTTGTTTTGTTTTGTTTTTTACACTTACTAAATTATTATTGTATAGGAATTTATGGATTTGACGTTCGATGCTGACGATCCCTTCATCAAAAACATATTTTCGGATGTGTTTTTGAAGGAAGAGGAGAACCCTCCAACGCTGTCGATGGATACACCACCTCCGCAGCCGCCGCCGCCTCCGACGACGACGCCGATAGCATCTTTAAAGAAGAAACGAAAACTAACTGAGGAGACGACGCGGAAATTATTAGACAGAGTTACTGAAAGATACAACTTTTTTTAGTGTCGAAACCTAGAATATTAAAATTATTAGAAGATAAAAAAAAATTAAAAATGATATGTGTGAATTACGCAAAAAAATAAATCAATACGCAGTTAGATTAGATCAAATTGATAGTGAAATTTTTGCAATATCAGATTCAGAATTTTTAAAATAATTTTTTGCTGCATAATTCACACATATCATTTTTAATGTATTTTTTATCAGATATTTTAATATAATAAATTACTTAGATCAAAATCATTGTGCAATTTCGGATTCAAAATTTTAAAATCATTTTGTAACTCTTGTTGTTCGCTATAGAGTCCCATCTTTAACATTAAATATGAACGGGTCTCGTTTGATTCGATGACTACGACTACGGCGACGACGTTGAGATAGGTTATTAAACCCATTGTTGTTGTTGTTGGCAAATCTATTATCACGCCTCGCTTAAAATCTCATCGGTTGAAGGCGATAGCGATTTTAAAAATATATATATTATTAAAACTATGTTTTTTATTTAAACTTACTATTCCCCTATTATTAGATAATAGCCTGATCACCCCCACACACACACAACTTATAAAAGGTGATGTATATGTCTTTAATAAATCAGTTGAAAGTAGAGAATGTCATTAGTAGTTGAGTACAGAACTAAGCTAAAAAAATATTGTGAAAAAATTTCTCGACTAAACAAAGATATTGTGTTTTACGAAGAAAACAGGCAAGTTTTAAAAGATTTATCAAATTTGTGTTTAAATGATGGTCCTATTAAACGCAAATTATGTGATATTAACAGCGATATTCAACGGTTTGTTGTATACAAACGTACCTAATGGAGTGTCTAATTCAGCGGTATGTTTTAATGAAAACCAAAAAGAATGTAACCGCTCTGAATGGCAAATGATGGGTAGAACCTATTTAAATGATGGAAAGTTACAAGTTTTTTACGTAAGATTGCCCTCAACACCATCTGAATTATATTACAAGTTGAAATTATTATTTCCGAATAGAAGTGAAGGTGATCAAGAAAAATGGTATAAAATTGGTGAAACTATCACCAATTGTACTTATCCTCTAGGAATAGGGACTGGAATTGGAGGATTAGTAGGAGGAGGAGGAGGAGAAGGAGAAGTCGATCAACGACAATTTTCAATAACATGTGCTACATTTGGTTTAATGTTATTTATAGCGTTAAAAATGATTGTTAAATATTTAAGGAAAATATTAAATAAATAATATATATGAGATATGTTTTATTTAGTGTTTTTTTTTAATATTTAAGGGAAAATAAAAACATAAAAACAGTTTTATACACATTTATTTATAAAACATTTTATACATGTTTATGGAAAAAAAATTTAATTAGGTAAAATAGTATTAGTAAACCAAGAAAGTAAATGATCCACGTTTCTTTGCGCACACATAAATTTTCCTTTTGAATGATGATGGCAACACTGCTGTGGAATTGTCTGTCGAAAATTTTCCGTATCCCATCTAGTTTTATCATACTTGACTACATCATGGATGATAGGAAATATTTGCAGTTCCTCACACTTACTTTGTAAAAATGAAAGTTTTTGTTCGCCTCTAACGTAAATTATGTCTGCCGAATGAAGTAGGTAATTTTTTAAAATGTCATTAATTTCGCTATATTCAATATAACCGGAGTTAAATCGAATTCCGTGCAGATTTTGCTCTAAATAATTCACAGTCTTTTTATCACTAACACTAAGATTTTTAAATTGTGTTGGCGATTTAAATAGAAAATTTAATCGCTGTTGTCCAATATGAATGGAGAGCTCTTTTGGATGAAACACTTTTTCAATAATAAAACCTTGAATATCTACTAGTGCCACTCGCATGATGATTGAAAATCAACTAATTTTAATTATATTAGGGGAGGATTTTTTATATCTTCTGTGAATCGTGTGTGACCTATGATACACCTTGATATTATCGAAGTATGTGAAACCAAGGTCGCAATAGAAACCTTGATGTTACCGGAGAGAGATAGAGCGAAGTATGTGAAACCAAGATCGCAATAGAAACCTTGATGTTACCGGAGAGAGAGATAGAGAGAGAGAGAGAGAGAGAGAGAGAGAGAGAGAGATCTGGAGTCAACACCTATTATTATGAGAGGCTTTTTATTACTTCCGTGAGTGGGTGATATTCCATGAGACAGTCGTGAACTATGATGCAATAAACCTTGGTGTTATCAGGGAATCCTACGTCCGATTCAATTTCCAACTTTACATCGACGGTTGATGACTTTATAGATTCTTCCTGCTTACTACAATCTATGATAAACAATGTACGTAATTTAAAATCCGAAACGGTTAGAAGGGTACGTTTTCGATTAGAGTTTGTGTAGCTAGGATAAAATTCTGTATAGTTGAAATATGCATCGTTGAAGCGGTCACTAGCAAAATCAAATTGCGAACGATCATTAGGATAATAATCTCCATTTAACATTAGTCTAATATTACGAATATTTAAGTGATCAAATGTTGTAGGATCAGCTGTGGCTATATCACGTTTTTCGGTTTGGAAAAATATCATGACGTAGCGAGGTCTTTCAATAGCCGTACTGGTTTTCACAGGCCAGATATCTTTTTTAGCATTTGGCGTGATGGCTGGCAATTCATTAAGCTCCCATTTTCGGAAGGGTATTAAAATAGGCCGGTCCGATTGAATTGCCTTCAACAGTTTTTCATTTACTTCATAATTGGGGTAGATATGTTTAACTCTTACTTCAATGCTTTCAATATTTATTTTAACTGTAGTTACCGATCCACCATTTTCCTTAATAGTTATACAATCGTTATCGTTTCGAGCACGAACAAAGCGAAAAGTTTGTCTACCACACGTAATCCTAGGATAATCATTGAAAACGTTGAAAATATGCTTTAGCGGTAATAATAGACTGAAAGATTTACTATTCGTGAGAATTGGTGATGAGGGATAATTCCAACCGGCAATAGACATGTGACGAGAGTCGTCCTGGGAATAGCAGGTATAAGCGCGAACTGTACTAACAATACCAGGATCTCGTACCGTCTCGATCTCTTTGCCACTTTCGCTGTATGTACAGGAATCGAATAGAAATGCTCCGAAATTTTGAGTTAATGAAACATCACCCGTTCCGGTAACTATTAATTTTCCCTTAATATCCAATAGCGAATCGTACATAGCAAAGAACGAATCCACTTGGTTGATAACAATTTCCACAATGTCATTGCAGTTAAACGATTTCACATATGGAGCATAGTATTTGTATTCACATTTTCGAATTGATTCATCTATTACGGGTGACCCGTATAGATTAAACATCGGTAATTTCTCAGCTGATTCAGCTACTTTTCTTTTCTTGTAAACTATTGATGATGATGATGACATGGTGGTGGTGTGGGGGTGGCACGTTGTCAACAAAGAATCTTCTTATACTAATAATTAATTGTGTTTTCACCGCTTATAACCATTTAGGTTGAGGTCTAAGTTCCAATACTAGGGTACTTGTTTCACCACGGAAATTTACTGGTTCACCGTTTTGATCGACTGCCAGTACGGTAATATTAAGAATTTCACGTTGAGGAATGACTGGTAAATACAAGAGATTTGAAGGCGTTTCGTCAATTATATATCCAGGATCTGATTTAACGGAGAATTCGTAGATTGTATGAGCAGGTGTGTCTCCGTCAAACGCCCCCGTCGTAATGTTACAGTCAAAACGTACGGTTGACACTTTTATAATGTTGACGGGTAAATCTGACGAATGTATCTGAGCCGGAACGAGATTTTTTTCGGAAAATCCCAACGTACGTCCAATATTGTTAGGTTCCTTAAACGATATGGTATAGAATTTGCTGAAAATTTCACATTTAAGCGTATTATTATTAGGCTTTAATGAAAAATCTCGATCTGGATCAACGGAATTCTCCAAACCCATTCGATGTCGAATAAATCTCTCAATATCTGAAATTTCATAACTACCTGCTGGAAAGGCAATTTCGTTTAATTTGTTGTGTGCATCATAGTAGTAAAATTTTTGACCCTCTTCAATGTTCGGTATGGAATTATATGAATGAAACGATCTCAACGCTAGCTCATATTCTTTTTCAGGATTCAAAACGATGGGTGTTTGAGGTTTAAATTCAAAAATATGATTGGTGCTATTGACTCGCAACAACTGAGACATAACGAAGACTAACGAATTTTTAATAAATACAATAACTTAAATATATTCTTTATTTAAACTCTTTAAAACAATATATACATTTTGATTGCATTTGTGTACCACATACATCAGACCATACATGTCGACTGGAATTCGTTTGACATGGTAAAAACCGTTTTAACTCCATTCTGTACTCAACGGGAAGGCTATACCAGACTGTCTGTAAATCACTCACGTTCAATAAAATCATTTGAATTGCATCCTCGAGGTAACGACGACGATGACTACGACAATTCATCACGTAAAAATTTCAAGCACAAATGTCCACAATTTATTTGATTATAAGTTTGATATTGTTCGTTGTTATAGTAAATTTTGACAGGACGATTACGACTACTTAAATAACGAACAAGTTCTATAGGCGGCTTCAAATTACCAAATGAATCAAAATATTCAACTTTGTCGTTCTTTTTTCTATATGCGATCCAGTGTGTTCCGGGATTTTTCCAACTATCCAAATTTACGATACCACATTCACGTTGTGCGCGTACTCTCCTAGGTAGAGTATCGCGCATGAAAACACCTCGAAAATGAGGTATTTTATAAAGTTTAGCATATTTCAGTAATTCTTTATCGTATAATGCTCTATTAGGTAGCCTTAATGATGATGATGACGTCGACGTTTTTTTTGAGGTTTTTTTTTTTTTTTATTTTCAAGATACAGACCGAAACCTCCTTTGCTATTCTTTCGTAAATACAATCCATGACCGATAGCTTCCATCGCTTTATTGTGACGTGTCTCTTCTTCCAGCTTCTTTTTCTTGCCCCAAGGGCACTAAGTCCGGCAAACAAGGGAATGAGAGGAAGAAATCCTCCAGATTTAGAGTCAAATGGAATAATTCTAGGTATTCTAATGTTATTTTTACCGCCTGCACGTTTAACTGCCACTTTGGCTGCTTTTAAAGCCAACGATACGGCCTTCTTTAATGTCTTGGCAGGTTTCATGGATTTTCCAATTTTTTTTACAACGTGAGTGTTAAAGGAACAACCCATACCAAGTTTACGTTTGGTTTTCATTACTCCGGTTACAAGTAGAGCGTTACCACGTTCACCAAGACTAGCGTCCTTTGATTTAACACGCTGCCAAGCTTCTTCTTCTAATATTTTATCGGCTTTATGACGTTCGTTCAATGAATCGTTCTGTGAATAGACAATGTCGTGTTGTTTGCACGCAGCGTCTAGCGGATTAATGCCCGGATCGCCACGTGCCAATCGTTTTTGTAGTTTTGTTCCCGGACCGCAAAATTGGTACCCCCCACTTAAATGGATTTCAAAGGGTAATTTATTAATCAATGTATTTAACACACCCTCTCCTTCGTGCACAAACATTGAAACTAATAAATGAGCGTAACAGCTTTGATATTTATAAGACGATGAAGGTGATTCAACAAGTCAGTCGTTACCGATCGAAAATTTAGACGATTTTCAAGACAAAAAGTTAAATGGTATTAGTAAACATGGTCCATTGTTACCCGACTCGTTTCGCGCCATAATCTGCGGTCCGAGTGGCTGTGGAAAGACAAATGTAATGTTAGCCCTGTTGTTTAATCCCAATGGTGCTAAATTTGAAAATGTTTACGTATACTCAAAATCTTTATACCAACCAAAGTATCAGTTATTACAAACAGTAATGACTCAAGCAAAGGGTATAGGTTATTTTCCGTTTAAAGACAACGATGAAGTCATCAGTCCCACTAAAGCCAAAAAAAACTCCATTTTTATTTTCGATGATGTAGCATGTGATAAACAACAAAAAATTCGCGAATATTATTCCATGTGTAGACATAAAGATATTGATGCTGCCTACTTATGTCAAACATATTCAAAAATCCCGAAACAATTGATAAGAGATAATTGTAATCTGATTGTGTTATTTAAACAAGATGAAATTAATCTAAAGCATATATTTGAGGAGCACGTCTCACCTGACATAAGCTTTAATGAATTTAAAACCTTATGTTCAAAGTGTTGGATTAATAGGTACGGAACGGTAGTTATCGTAAAAGATTTTCCTATTAACAATGGTCGCTATCGAATGGGTTTCGATAAGTATATAAAAATTTGTTAATTTGTGTTAAACGTCACTGTATGGAATGATGTCAGACGATCGAGTTGCTGTGGCTACACATAAACGAAAAGTTGCTGAACTAACGCGTGCTATACGAAAAAAATATTTAGCATTGAAATTAAATCGAACGAATGTGGACGATTCAATCAATAAACTTTTTAAACCAATAACCGATCCGTTAAAAGAAATTGCTTTAAAAAAAACTACTAGTGCTGTCGCCCCCATACAAGTAAAGAATGAATCATTTATTAAAAAAGAATATAAGACGCATCCTACTAGTACTAAATTTCTCGATTTAGAAGATGTTGCCGAGTTTAATGAGCCAAGTATAATAGAGGAACCTAATTTATCACCGAAACGTTCCACTGAACCGACCATCGAATATTCACAGGATGTAATAGATGAATATCTGGATCAGTATCCATCAATAAGTCATACTTATGTTAAAGATTACTGGACAAATAGCGATAAAATTGATAGAAAATATGGTCCTACATATGATAGTGAACAAGATAATTGGACACTTGGTAATAGAAGAATTTCCTTTGATGTTAAAACCGGTGCTATCATGTTGTTATCGGAGAAAAACTTTTCGGGGGGATATGTGAAAGGAACGCCAGGACTTTATCAATTAATATTTTATTCTGATCCATCGTACGCTCCCGATGATCTCGTAAACTATAAAACCATATTAGAACATACGGGTGCGCACTTGAATAGTAGAGGACATTTAAAAGGAGATAACAGTATAAAATGGTATAACATTATAAAACCTTTGATTAAAACCGTAGAAAAAAGTAAAAAATCCAGTCTCTCAAGTTTAGTTCAACATTTCGCCTCTTCATCACCGAAAGAAGGTAAAGGAATGCATTTAGAATATAATAATGCACCTATAGAATATATTTATTGGGACGATCCCCGAGAGCTTATTACTAGATTGAAACTGCTTATCGCATCTAAAGAGGCAGGAAATACTTCGCATAACAATGAGATTGTTGCCATAATGAATGAATTGAGGGAGGCTAATATGATAAAATAAGTTTACACATCCACACGAATGTCATTTCAATGATGAGTGTTGATAAATTCGGACGTCATTCACGTTCGCGTGCATTTGCATTCAAACCATCTATTGTACGATTACCGCACACCTCTGATGGCAATTTAGATATTGAACATTTAAAGTTATGCAACGTTAAGGGACCAACAATTGATGAAGATGCCGCAAACAAAAAGTATGTCGATTCTATGATAACAAACCTTTCAAAATCAATAGATCGAATAGTGGAGAACGTTAAAAATATGTCTGATGCTATGGTAGATATGCAAAATAATATTAATGAAAATATGCAGTTTATTTCGAAACAAGAACAACAAACTACAGATTGGGTGACAAAAAAGTACGTTGACGATTCTTTGCAAAAAAGTATTGAAAACGCAAATAATAAATTATCAATAGAGCTTAAGTTATTTCTTAGAAATAACCTTGTTGATAATTATTCAGAGATTAGAAAAAATATTAAAAACCTTGAACAAAATGTAAAGAAGAATCAAGAGCAAATTATCAAATTAATTGCGGCATCAAGAACTACTTTTACGCCTACACCATAAATAGTAAAATTATAAATCAGTCTATTTATTATCATGCCAATCGCGTCGGTGGTTACGTCACCAGAAAAGATTCAACTTGTTAATGAACTTCATAAATATGCACGAAAAAATTATCCGAGACGACGTACCGTCATCAAAGGACTAGATGATTTATGGCAAATGGATTTAGCTGAAATGAGTCGCTATGCACCGCAAAACAAAGGTTTTAAAATGATTATGGTTGTCATTGATTGTTTTTAAAAATTTCTATGGACTAGACCGCTAAAAACGAAAACCGGTGAAGAAATTACCAAAGCATTCGAAGACATTTCATCGCATACGAAACATCGTCAGCGTCGTCCGAAAAATTTACAAACCGATCAAGGTACGGAATTTTTTAACGCAAAATTTAAAAATTTAATAAAAAAGTATTCCATTAATCATTATAATACGTTTAGTGTTAAAAAGGCCTCTATAGCAGAACGGGTAATACGTACTTTAAAAGAAAAATTATACAAGTATTTCAGTTTAAACGGAACCTATAAATGGGTTGATTATTTACCCAAGTTAACTCAAGAATATAATAATACGAAACATAGCAAAACGAAACTTAAACCAAAGGATGTGAACAAGACTAATGAAAAGATTCTTTTAACGAAAAGATATTTATATCTGAAAATTGCCGGACCGCGAAAATTACAAGTCGGTGATGTTGTACGCATAAGCAAAGCAAAGCATGTGTTTGAGAATGGTTACACACCAAATTGGTCTACTGAACATTTTAAAATAATTAAAGTTAAAATAACCAATCCCGTTACATATTTGTTGGAAGATATGCGTGGTCAACCAATCATCGGAGCTTTTTACGAAGAAGAATTACAAAAGGTTAAAAATCCTGACATTTATCTCGTTGAAAAAGTGTTGAAGCGAAAAGGTAGAAAACTTTATGTCAAGTGGTTGGGGTTCGACATTACGCATAACAGTTGGATAGATAAGGATTCGCTTAAATAACAAGATTAACAATACATCTCAGTCAGTTGTATAAAATGTGTTCAACGTATAGTTCATCATCATCATCATCCTCTGGATGTACTTCAGAAAGTTCTTATAGCGATAAACAAATGGATAGTGATTATTATAAACAAATTGATCAAGTCTTCAAAAAAATGTGTGAAAACGCAATCGATTTTGAGCATACTTTACTGTTGTATAAAGAGTATTCGACTGGAACAGCGACAGTAGGAAGCGGTCTTAGTCCTGCGAGAAAATTTGAACCTGCAATTGTTTTAAGTCAACCCTTTCGACCTCATCAGCAAATGTCTTTTGATACATTCGAATGGTTAGATCTTATGTCAATGTTGAAAGTTTTGCTTAAAAATTTTTTCGATGCCTCACTTCCTCAATTTCCTGATGAATATGATTCTGTTGAAAATCTATGTGGAAGAAATTGTAAAGTAACTCAATATATAATGGATGATACAAAATTTCTAAGTATAAATAAAAAAAACGTTTGTATTGAATTGACAAAAGACCAAGTTTATTATTTGATTGATATAGATGAAAATTTGTTGTGCTATTACATTGAAGAATTGAATAATGTTAATTTTAACAATTACTACTTTCAAGTATTAAACATAATCAAACCGTATTTTGAAGACTATGAAGAAGAAGAAGTTTGGAAGAATATATTAAAAAATATATTAAACTTGACTGATCCATTATTGGCTAATGCTCTCAGAGAATTTATTTATTTTTATAAACATAAATTTATAAATGCCTTACAAGGATTTACTGTAGAATAAATTTTATATAAATAAATCGTCTTTTCTTTTATACCTCTCATTCTCATTCGATATGTCGATAAAGATAGTTGTGTCGTTGTTGCTCTCAATATTATTGGTAATTCATTGTGAACATATAAATCAAGAAGATGCTATTTCTTTTCTAAAACAATATGGTTACATAACCTCTGTTAGTAATAATAATAGTTTAGAAAATTTCGAATCGTATTTAATCGAGTTTCAAGAAAAATTTAATTTACCTGTTGATGGTACCTTAAATGATGAAACTGTTCGATTAATGAAGCGACCAAGATGTTCTAATTATGATGAAAATATTGGATATGTTGATGCATATACGGTACACGGAAAATGGAATAAAACTAATTTAAAATGGCATTTTCCATCAGTATCAAGAAAGTACATTACAGTAGCCGCAAAAGCTTTCGAAATTTGGGCTAAAGATTCAAAGTTTACATTTACCAATGTTAAAATAGCTATGCCAAAACCGGATATTACCATAACCCTCGGAAATAAACGTCATAGTTTTCGAACGAGTTGTTCGGGTAAAGCTGAATGTCCACAGAATTTTGATGGACCTGGAAAAGTTTTGGGTCATGCCTATTATCCAAGGGATGACAGCAATTGCATTGAGGTTCATCTTGATTCTGATGAAAATTGGAATTTTAGCTTGAATATCACGAATGTTCCGGATAACGAAAACAGTTTATTGGCAGTTTTAGTTCATGAGATAGGTCATACATTAGGTTTGGGTCATAGTGGCATTGAAAATGCTATAATGTATCCATGGTATCAAAGCGATATATCCACATTACATGAAGACGATAAAATGGCTCTTGAAGCACTTTATGGCCCTATACCAACACGTCGTTATCTGCCAATTAACCCTACTACTACTACTACTACCAGTACTACAACACCCCCACCACCTCTACCTACTTCAGATAATTTATGTAGCCTTAAATCACCTGATTTTATCTTTCTCGCTAGCACCGCATCGTTTCCCAATTATCGTTTATATATTGGAAGCGGTCGCAAATTATGGAAAATTGATCTTAATGATATGCGAATACCACAACATTTTGATTTAATTGAATCATATCTTCCTAAAGAAATAAAAACATCTACTATAACTCACATTTTTCAAAATGCTGTAGGAGATCTGATTACCTATGCTAATGGAAGATGTTATGCAGCCTCGTTCCCAGAATTACATATTCAACATGATTTTATTTTACCATTATCTAAAGACGTTCTAATAAATGCTATATTTCAAACAAATAGTGGAAGCATTTTTATATTTTACGATAACACTTCATACATTGAGTTTCTGGAAACACCTCAAGAAATACGTAATCGTGGACGAATAACAGATAAATTTCCTGGGCTTCCACCCGGTATTACGTCAGCGTTTAGATATACAGATGGTTACATTTACTTTTTTCAACAAGATACTTACTATAAATTTAGTGAATATACACGAAAAGTTGTTGCAGCAGGTCCCTTTAATTGGAATCTCTTTGGTATTCCATGTCCTGAAGACAGCTTAAAAGAACAATTAAAAACTTTACTGTCAAAAATAATATCTTTTTATGAATAAAAAAAAATGCTTATTAAGAATTACGTTTTTTATTAAAACAATATTTTATAAAGTAGTATATTTCATATTTTCTTCTTCTTCTTCTTCTTCTTCTTCTTCTTCTTCTTCGTCTACTAGAATGTTATCATCATCCACATCATCGATAAGATATGAGGGTAAATATTTCTTCATTCTGCGTAGATATCCTTCAAACTCTAACTTTTTAAGTATATTTACCAAGCAGCATATACAAATAATTCCATCTACGTAATCGTTCATGACTTGAGATCCTTTACGATATCGAGCAGTTAATATTTGACATTCCTCTTCTGTATACATTCGACCCATACCATATACACTTTCACGTTCGTAAATTCTTTCTTGCTTAAACAAATGCCATGATAAGTCTCGCAAGAGATTTTTAAGATTATTCACTTTTGTTTCACTACTAGTTGTCATTTTTTTATTTTTCAACTGACTTTGCATATCTATAAAACTTCTATATATGCATGAAGATAAAGGAGAGGGGATTTAAAATAACATCGATTTAAAAAATATTCTTAACCAATATTTGAGCTTTAGTAGCTGCTGCTCAATATCTCGCTATTTTTTTTTTTAATAATCTAATATTGAGGTATAACAACCTCGGTTCTTGTTGTTGTTGTTGAGTCCCATCTCTAACATTATAAATATGAATGAGTTATCTCCGCCGCGACTTCGATAGCAGGCGCTCTCGAACTCATGAAGGTCGTCGCAGCCTCAAAGGCTGGCGACACGCGCGCTCGCGGACCACACCCCCTCCCAGCTGAGAGCAGCAGTGGCCGAGGCGGCCGGAGGCGCGCGCGCGGACTCCGGTTTCAACGGCGGCTGAGTCGGTTGCGCGCGAGCATCCGTCGTCAGCACACCTAGTTCAAAAAAAAAACATGAGCGATTCCACAGTGCTCCCGACGACGACGCCGTCAACGCAGCCGCCGCCGCCGCCGCTGGAAACCGTCTCCGGCGGCGGCGGCTGCTGCCTCAGCCGACGCCGCTAAATCAGTAAGTTTTTTTTTCGTTTTTTTTTTATTTTAATTTTAATTTTTTTTTTTCTTTTCTTCTAATTATTGCAGTCATTTAAAAGCAGTGTGGAGAAAATGATGGGCGGCGGCGGCGGCGGCGATTTTCCTCAAGCCGATTGAACTAGAAGAAGAAGAAGGAGGATTTGTGATTAAAAATGGCAATACGTTTCTATTTGTATTATATTGAATAAAAAAAAAAAATCTCTTATGGTTTGTTTAATTATGGATGCGTGCATGCATAGGCAACCAACATTATGCTACAACGTAAACAGGGTTGCCTATGCAGCAATTAAAAGTGTGGACTCCAGTGCCGGCGGTGACGCTCGCTGGAATAATTTCTGGGGGGCGGGCCTCAAAGGCCACTTTTTTAGAGGCCACTTTTTAGAGGCGGCCGCCAAGGCTCACGGGGCGAACCATTTTCCAAGAACACATTTTTTAAAACCATCTAGGCCACTTTTAAGGCCATTTTCAAGGCCGGGGGCGGCGGCGGTGGATATTTTCCAATGCCATTTTACAAAGGCTGCTCTTCCATAAGCATCAAGGCCACTTTCAAGGCCCATTTCAAGGTCGGGGGCGGTGGTAAAGAAAATTTTCCAAAGCCATTTTCCGAGGAAACTTTTCCAAAACCACCAAGGTCACTTTAAAGGCCATTTTCAAGGTCAAATTGAGCCAGAATCCGCCTTGTATCACTACTAACGCTGTTATAATTATGGCCACAAAACACAACACAAATACTTATTGAACTTTATTAAAAACTGCAAACTTAAAATAGTTACGTTTAAAATATGCAAAATAAGACTTTTCACAAAACGAAATCACTTGAGTGAAATAAGTGTAAAGTAACGTTAGACAAGAAATAAAGAAAAACATTCAAAACTAAAAAAAGCAAAAAAAATTTGTATAAAATCTTTCGTAACTAAAAACATTAATATTCTTATATTATATTCTTATATAATATTAATTTCTTTGGGGGTAGTAGAGAAAGAAATTCTGTAAACGAAATAAAAAAAATAATATACGTATATAAAGACAGTTTAAGTGTTGAAGTAGTTTCACCTGAACTGATGTAAAATATATATGAAAATAGATTTTCACATTTATCGTTATTCACGCTTCAAGACATAAAAGACGCATTGTGGCTTGTATTTTTGAGATTTTTCAGTGTTAGGTTGTTCTTTGATCAAAAGTCAAATGTTAATTACTTTTAAGGATGTTTTTACAGCGGTTAGAAAAATATATCACATTAAGGATACTCGTTTGAAATCTTTAAAATGTCAGTAACGTTGGGGTAAAACTGTAAAAATTTAACTTACACAAATAATCAATTATAAATTTAATTTATTTTTTTCTACTAAAAATGTGGCTTCTGGTTAATTTTGATAACCAGTATAGAAATTATTTAAACTAAATCATAGCCATAAGAAATGGTAACTTGTTCTCTCTTTTTTATATTCTCCCTTGCTCTAATTACTTGCACTGATCCATAATGATAAAATTCGCTATTTGGAACGCAAGAATGATTAAACACACCTGTGAACGCAGTTCCGTATTTTTTTGATTTTATATCAAAAGGTATGATTAGATATTTTGTGATATCAAACGAATTAAAAATATTAATCATGAACGATTTGTAAAGAAATGTCTTCAAATTTTGTTCATCTTCTTCAGAGTCGTATTTTTGAGTGAATTCTACTTTTTTTTAAGAACCTGATAAGCCATAGATGCGGTGATTGCAGGGATGCAGATATTCCAGAAATTACTTATTTTCTTTTTATTTATTGCGAGTTTCATGATTTCTTTAAACGAATCAGATCTGCGCATTTCCTCAGATGGTTCCTCATTTTCAATTTTTTTCGAATCTTCCATGCCTGTTGAAATTAGATGACATTTAGTGAGAAATTATTTATTATTATTACTACCTTTTATAGCTACTTTAACAAAAACCAATCCAGGAGAAAGCAATATCTTGGGAAATTTGCATTCGTATTTATGGTAAGTTTCATAAGATTGAATTTTGCATTCTTCACTGCAGTACAGAGCATTTGTACAGTTTTCACATGGAATTATATTGTAACAAAGATCCAAACATTCATGACAATGTACATATTTGCTTTGTGGGATCACATGGCAAAAATACTTTTCTACCGAAATCACTTCACCTATTTCTATATCTTTTGTCGCAAGTTATGTGTCTGTAATAAAGGATTTTGAGATTCTATAACTGGAGGTTCATTGTAATATTTGACTGGTTTTGATCCCAATATCAAATGTTCTGCTTTCATTTTTCTGTTAATCAATTTTTCCTTTAAATTTTCCGGATATTCAAGTGATAGTGCTCGGTCTATATCCTGAAAAATACTTGGTTGAGTTTCCGCTGTAGGAACTAGAATACTTCTGAATGTTTTTATATGTATGTGAGACACCAACAGCACGGCTATATTTTGTATTCTTTTATGCTGTTGGTGTGTGTTCTATGAGTACCAAATTGTGTTAAAAATTTCTTTTGAAAATAGTCTAGTCGTTAGTGTTAAAACCCAACCAATTTTTAGAAAAATGTAGCACATAGAAAGACAAGATACAAAAATGGAACAATGTAAAAAATAATTTTACCTCCAAACATTGCTTGTAATATTTTCCTTGGAAAAGAACAGCAGATCCGTTTCCATATCCAAAAGCCAAGTAATTTTTATCTTCAGCAAAAGCAATACTTTCTGTATATTTTTCCAGAGCATATAAATATTTTTTTAAACTAATATAGTAATTATTGCCTTCTCTTCGTAAACTTTCTGATTCCTTATTTATTTTCATCTTCTGTGAGCCGTCCATTAAATCTGTAAAATTCTTACTTTTCTTGAGAAGTTCATGTACTACTTCAACGCGCTGAGAACATTCAAAACATTTAAATTCGTCTCCATTAATTTTTGGACTGATTTCATTAAATAGCAGAATAATCTTGTTTTTCAAAAAATGTTCTCCTTGTATTGCCCACATTTCTCTAAATTTCAATCTTAGACCATATTAAATGGTCCAAGGTTTCAACGCCTTGTAATAAAAATTCGTACTTAACATAATCTTGTGTTTCCCGCAATAATTTCTTCTATTTTTAAATAATTTCAATTAAAACATAAAGTGCCGTTTACAAGTTTCTTTGAACAAAGCTGATTATTTGTGTATGTTACTTTAGGGAAAGTGCGAAAATAGTGGCAAAACATGAGTGTAGTATTTCTTATTTTATTTTAAATTAAAAAAATGTTTGCTACTATGTACTTATGTCTATACAGCCAATTGTAAAGTTTTCATTTGACTTTCCTTTTGACTTTTTTAAATTTCTTCTTTTTTAATATAATTTTATTTTGAAATTCCTCTGAAAATAACCTAATGTTTATTTTACTTTAGAAGAACATTATCTATTATATCAGTACGATATTGTCGGTATTAAAGCAAAAATAATATAAATTGAAGCGTTTCATTAATTTTACCATCTAGCGTATAACAAGGGAAAATAGTGATTTTGAAATAAAAAGATTACTACATATTTGGTTGAAAATGATTTTTTAAAGGACGAGGGGGTTGTTTTAAGATTCAAATTCTGAAAGTCTGTACATTTTACATGAAGCAGTCCAAAATTCTTAGTTCGAAAACTATGAATAAATATTTAATCCAGTTGATTTAGTAACATTGTAATGTCTATTTATTACTTATTGTAGTCGATGAGGTATAAAACCAACATAACACTTATGTGTATGTTGGGTTGTATACCAGTACAAATAATGGGAGTTCAAACAATGTATGCGGCGCATGTCATGCGGCACCCCTTCTTGCCATTATTATTATTATTATTATTATTATTATTATTATTATTATTATTATTATTATTATTATTATGGGTAATAAAGAATTTATTTGTAGTTTCATAAATGAAGTATTTTTTCAAGTTTAATTAAGTAATTATGATTGAGTTAATTGTTTCAATTCTTATTTTGTGAAAATTATCCATAATAAATATGAAAAGATAAATTCTACCTATCTAAATTTATATATATTTAAAGTAATTATCACATTATTTGTGGTATTATTATGTCAAACATATTACAAACTTTACAAATTTTTTTAAGTAGTTTCATATACACAAGATACTCGGCATCAAATTAAGAACATTTATTATTTATTGATTATAAAGGGCTGTTACAATGGCCATAAAACACAACATAAATATTTATTGAAAATTATTACAAACTGGTGTAACTTAACTAAAACAGTTATTTAACAATCAAGTGTGTAAAATAAGATTTTTTCCAGAAAATGGAATTCATTGGGTGAAATGAGTAAAAAGTTACTTTACACACGAATTACTGTAAAACATGCAATACTAAAAAACCAAAAAAGTTTGACAACTAAAAGAATTAATATTTAAAAAAAATAGAAATAAAAAAAGGGAATTTTAAAATTCCACCTCCTTATTGGCGAGGTAAGTATAGATTTCCATAATCTTATCTTCCAGTTTCGTTAGAGGAAAATAAGGTATTTAGTTAGTTAAGTTTAATTCTGAACTATGCTGACAAATATTCATCGAGCGGTGTAAAACAACCCATAAAGTCCCAGTTGAACCTGCAGGCATCACATTTACAATCAAAAAGGTAATTTTTCCTCAGATAACCGTGATGTATCATTTTGTGGGTAGTAGTAACCAAAGAAAATCTGCAAATGAAATAAAAAACGTTAGTCTTTTAGACAATAAGTTATAGGCAGATGTAATTGCAACAGTGTTATTTAAGCTAAAACATACCCATAACAATTAGTTACTTGGTCTCCCTTTTCTATATTAGTTTTAGCTCTGATTACTAGCGTAGTGTTTGGAAGAGACTTAAGAAATCTTCTATTTTTAGGTTGTGTCGTGGGGGCCGGTATACAGAAGTAATTGTTAGCTCATATGGTAATGTCATGACTTTCACTGAGGTAGCTTGTATTTGATGTGTTTCATACTTGGGCATTTCGTGGTGTTTAATTGTCGATTTTATTAATATTGCTGGGCCAGCGTGTGCCGTGTTGTCCGGATGGTTGGTGTAATACAGATTGTAGTTATGGATTTTGAAGAAAGATTTATCGGTGAAATGTGTTTCATTTATTAGTAAAATATCTATAAGGTTGTGTTGGAGAAAAATCTGTATTTCATCTTTGTGTTGGATGATTCCGTTGGCATTCCACAATGCTAGTCTAACTGACTTAGCCATGACTTCATTTTTGACATTAGCATTGTTAGCATATTGATGACCATAGAGTTTTGTCGAAACAGTTGGTTGAACATGTTTTTAAATTCGTCTAAAAATTTAGAGAGTGTATTGACAGTATTTTCCTCTGGTCCTAACATTGTTGTTCGACCCCTCACTGCTTGTGCATAGCTGTTTTGGTGTTGCGAGTTGTTTTATGGTGTGGTTTGTTGTAGTTGAATTGTAATTCGATTTTCACTTTCTGTTCTTATTCTATTGTTCTTGTAATGCTTTTGATAAAACTCGCATCCCTTGTAGTTGGCAGGGTGTGCGCCACCACACAGAGCACACGTTGCTGGGGAGTCCTTGCTTTTTTTTGCATACCTTAGTGTCACGTGAGCCTCCACATTTTACGCACACAAACGGTCGATTACAGAACGATTTCGTATGTCCATACATTTGACATCGTAAGCATTGGGCTAAGTTTTTGTCTCCTCTGGGCGGCTCAGCTGCTATTATTCTATTCTGTAGTCCCTTTATTTCATATATGTCCTTATTACTTTTAGCTGGTTCCAGGTCTATGAAAAACATGTTTAGCGGTTCTTTGGTTTGTCAGTGTTTAATGTTTACAATATTTCTGACTTTGTGGTTCATGCCCTCTAGTTCTGTTTTTATGTCATTTGGGTCTGTGGTGTGATTGAGATGTTTGATAACTACCCTGTAGGCACTGCTTTCTTTGGCTTGGTAGGTATGGTGTACTATGTTTTCTTCCATCATATATTTAGCTAGTGTTCTATAAGCCTCTGCAGTTGTCAGGTTCATTTTAATTACATTGTCTGCCAAAGTTTTCCTGTGGTATTGGTCTTGGTTTAAGATTTCTTTAATGCTAGTTTCCATGCCCGAATAGTCTTTCACTCCATATACGAATATCGGGAGTGGTTTTTGGGTGTTTTCTTCAGGTGTATTGTTACTGACTTCCAGTTCCTCTTCGTGATTTGTAAGGGTGTTATATCTGTTGCTTAGGGCAACCAAGTTCAATAATTATTATAAAACATAATTTCTTAAACAGAAAGAATTTGACTTGATTTATTTAAAATAAATAACAAGATGTCATAATGGTAATTAAGAAAAAAGAAAGGTCAATTGTTTAGTGTAATCGACCATCAACGTAGAAGTTGGTTGCCCAGCAGTAAGGCGTACTGGTTTATATTTAAAATTTTCTTCAATTTTTCATAAATTTTATGCTTCAATAGTCATTAAAAAAAAGTAAAAAAAATAATTCTAATAATTTCCAGTGACCAAGAGGAGACTGATAAACTAGGCTAAAATTTTAATATTTATATTTACCTTTACTAAAACTTAATAAAATATTTTTTTTAAAGATAATTAAGTAGTTTTTTATCTATGTAGTTATGGGGTATGTTTAGGGTGAATATATTTCGCATACTTTTATATATAAGTTTAAAATTATTTTAAAGAAATCAAAGCAGATCTTAAAACGGTTATTTACTGTTTTCATAATTTTTTTCGTGGAACCACAAAAGGCCACGACATAAAAATTTTTAGACTACATACATCATCATTTCTTTTTTAATTTGTTTTGTTGTCTTGCATTCTTGCAATATAAATACTTTATTGTATATTAATGGTCAATAAATAATACTACTACTTGTGCCAGTACATTTTATTTAAACAAACTCGGCGATCTTTCGAACAAAAATAATTGTCCCTATGATCGTTCAAAGTGATTTTGTATATTTTACATTTTTTCTACTAAAAGTATTTTGTCAAAAAAATTACATCACAAATTTTTTAGCACTGATGTTTTTTATTATATTGCGCATAGATTTTTTCATATATGATTCATAATCTTTTTGACAAAATCATTTTTCACAAGTTGAACACTTAATTTTTTTTTACCAGTATAAACAAGTAAATGCTTATTTAAATCAACTTTTCGAAAAAAAGATTTCTTACAAATGGAACACTTGAATCTTGTTTCACCACTGTGAATAATTAAATGCTTCTTCAAAACCCCTTTTTGAGTAAATGATTTCTTACAAATGGAGCACTTAAATCTTTTTTCACCAGTATGAGTAACCAAATGCTTGTTTAAATCACATTTTTGAAAACATGATTTGTTACAAATGGAACACTTAAATCTTGTTTTACCACTATGAATAGCTGCATGCGTATTTAAATTACTTTTATGAGAAAACGATTTTCCACAAATGGGACACTTGAATCTTTTTTCACCAGTATGAGCAACCAAATGCATGTTTAAAGAGCCTTTTCGAATAAATGATGTCTTACAAATGGAACACTTGAATCTTTTTTCACCACTATGAATAACTGCATGTGTATTTAAATTACTTTTTTGAGAAAACGATTTTCCACAAATGGGACACTTAAATCTTTTTTCACCAGTATGAATAGCTGCATGCGTATTTAAATTACTTTTATGAGAAAACGATTTTCTACAAATGGGACACTTGAATCTTTTTTCACCAGTATGAGTAACTAAATGCTGTTTTAAATAGTATTTTTGAGAAAACGATTTCTTACAAATTGAACACTTGTATTTTTTTGTAACATGACTTAATGAGTGTTTTCCTGCTGACTCGTATTCTTCATTTATGGGCTTTTCCTTTTTAAAATCGTTCACAGCTTCAGAGGATTTTAGCACAATGTCTTCATTTATTTCTTGTTCAATTTCAAAGCTCTCAAAACCATTATTTGGCCCCGTTTCATCTTCATGTTCATCCTTAATAATTAATTCTTCTTGTTTTATTTGAAATATATAATTATCGCTAATTAACTGATTTTCTTCGCCGGTTTGCATCATCTTTGTTGATTTACAAAAATATGAAATGCACGTGTTCGATTTAACCCTATTTTCTTCTTTTTTAATCCATTTTGTCCATCTACTCGGTTTGTGGCTAGTGTAACTTTTTTTTTTTTTTTTTTTTTTTTTTTTTTTTTTTTTTTTTTTTTTTAACGTCGGCCTATTTCTGCTACCGAGGCTAAAACACCGACGCCGGGAGCACCCTAACCGGAAATTTTGCCGAATCCTCAGGTATTCCAACCCGAGGTAGGGATCTTTAACGAGCCCAACATCCATGGACTCGGGACCGACAGCTTAACGTCTCCTCCGAAAGACGGCATATCTCCACTATACCTCGTGCTCATTGGTATAGTGCCTGCGAGCTATGATATGCTACTAGTCACTTGCGTCTCGGGACAGGAGACAGGGAGCCGGAATCGGGTGGCGCCGGCAGTTGACGGTAACTGTCGGCTAAGCTCTCTCTGGCGCGCACTTATTCAAATGAAAGGAGGTAAGGCTGGTTGTCTACGTGCAGCGGATTTGAAAAGCCCGAACTTTTTTAGTTAAAAATGATTTCCCTTCACATTTTATGCAGACTTAGGACTGCCATCCTGCTAAGTAACATATATTACATTGCAGGAGGTATGTTTAAAAATATTTTTTGTCTGGTTTTTATCCAATTTTATGAGAAAATTAACAACTGTTCGTGTAAAAAGTGAACACTAAAAGTTGTTACAAACCAAATTTATTCTTGGCATTATAGGGTGTTTTATTGAAAAATAGTGTTCAAAAAAACATATCACCCTATGAATGCCCGGTGCAGTTTGATGGGAAACCACATAAAAACTTCTGGTAAATTCTAATTTACGTTTGTTGATTACTATTTTGCTTTTGCGATAATAAATTGAATGTAATGGTTTCTCGTTCTGTCAGAGTCGGTAGTTGAATGGATGAGGCATTTCTTTGGTGGATTTTTTTGGTTGACTTGAATTTTCTTTGGGGTTTAATTTTTCTCTTCTTACTGGGCGGAGATGTCAGTTTTGGTCCCTCCAAATTACATAGTGAGGCCTCTATTGTTGATTTGCATGTTATCACTGCGCGTGAAAGCAAATTGCAAGCAATCTGGTGGGTTTCATCGCTCGTTTCACTAGCAGTCAAAAGTGCCCTTATTTGGTCAAGAATCATTTCGCTCCGTTTACTCTTATCATTAACTGGTTTTGAGGGATTGCAAATTTCCAAGTCTTTAATGATGGTTTCCTCCAATTCTTGAGATTCAGAGCATTCATGAATGATCAAATTACACGGCAAATCACCGCTATCGCGTGGTATTCTTGGTGTGGAAGCATTTTCAAATATTAATTTCTGATTTAGGCAATGAATATGTTTACACAAATTGAACTTTATGGACGAATCATGGCAAGAACACGTAAAAGCATGGATACAAATTTTACATTCGACGCATTTTAGTTCGCATTTACACTGGAGATCACTTGTTGACCGGGTGATTCGATAAATTTTATGGGAATCTTGGGACAAAATTTCCCAGATTCCATCTCCAATACAGGTAACTTTATTGAAATCAAGTTCCATTGATTTCGCGTGACGTTGGCGGATCATAGACATTTTTTTTGTTAGCTTGCCTTTATTGAGGGTAATTAGTTGATCGAACAATTTGTCTCTCAAGAATCTCATTAACGCGTGTATGGCTATATCAAGTCTTTTAGGCTTTGATCCTTTTAAATAAATGTGTTTTACTATCCCGTGCATTCTTTCCAAATGCATATTTGTGTTGAGTCCTAGATTTTGGCGATAACAGTAAGCCCAGCGATTAGTTGTGGATTCATATTCCCTCCCAAAATATTCCCCAAAATCTGCGGTTTCAGGATCGCCTGCGAGAGCTTCAAGTGATTGGTTAAACATGTCTATGAAAGCATTTTCATCCCGTTCTTCCATAATACATCGTAACATTTTGTACACTTCAGCTTGTGTGGCTCTTCCACCTCTGACTTTGAGCAAATTCTTGCGCCAGGCCCTATCAACGTGCCATGAACAAAACAGGAAGTGTTCCGGGGCTCCCATCACATTTAACCAAGCATTTGAAAATTCTGTGGCCATATCTGACATAAAAACTCTAGTTGAAACTTGGGTGTTTATTGCTGTTTTAATTTCAGAAAGGAAAACTTCTAACATGCCTTGATCACTTCTATTTGCAAACATAAAAGCACACGGAAATCCTTGATGGTATTGATCCAAAACCATCAAAGTAATCATTTCAAACCCGTACGAATTCATGCCATGAGTACCGTCCATGCAAATGAAATAACCCCCGTATTTCAATAACATTTCCCTCTGAACATCGTTCATCAAAATTAGTACAAAATCTTCCTCTTTTAATTTTTCAGTACTAATCCCTTGAGGTTTATAAAAAACTACAATACTCCCAGATTGTTGCATCTCGATAACCCAAGAATGTACGCTCGTACTATCATTCCCATGTCGGACAGCCGTTGCTTGCAAATGATAGTCCCTAGCTATGTTATGTAAGTCTTTGCGCGATAATAAATGTCGGCGCTCTAAATCTTTTGAATTAAAAGTTCTTACCGCATCCAGAATGTGGTCGTAAGGGATGTTCTGTGCAATTTTTTTTGCTAGTTCCTCCCGTTCGGAATTATTGAGTCTTAATCGACCCAACTCGTTTTGGTGTCCCACGTGAACATCTCGGAAAACAATATGTACTTCGCCAGTTTCTTTGAACGAAGCCACAATTTTTGCTGGACAATGCGCTCCGATTTTATTTGAATCTGTTACTTTGATATGTCTGTCAGTTCCGCGAGATTTGAAAACACCGTCACGAAAACACTGAAATGTCATTTTTTTAATGTTCTCGGCAGTTGAGTATGACCCGTATTGTTTTACAAACATACTTCGATCGGCACTTTCAGTTTCCACTTTCCATTTTTGGAATTCATCCGCACTAGCAAAATTTAATTCACGAGTTTTGTCTTGCAGGTTATGTTTGAGCAAATAATGTTGGAACATATTGCTCCGTTTCTCAGACGAAAAATCACACATAGCACAATTTATTGCAGGAGGGTTTTTGTGGGCTTTCTCCTCGTGTTCTTTAAATTTATCACCTCTTCCCGTTGAAAAGTTACACATATTACACTTGAATTTATTAGCTGATTCACCCCCATGAATTGTTCGTAAATGCCGAAGCAAATTTTTATTCGCGGAGAATAATTTTTCACAAATGTGACAAATATTATCCATTTTCGAAATATTGTTAGTCAAGAATTACTAGAACTCGAGAAATGTTCCCTGTGCGTGACGGTCACTAGAGAACTGACCTTGCCAGGGCCAAGTGCTCTGTTAATGAAAAATAACAGATTATAAAATTAACAGATGTGTAGACTGTGAGCGCTTCTCATTTGAAAGAGTGGGCGCCAGACAGATTGGCCGCCTCCAAAATTGACATCTCCGCCCAGTAAGAAGAGAAAAATTGAACCCCAAAGAAAATTCAAGTCAACCAAAAAAATCCACCAAAGAAATGCCTCATCCATTCAACTACCGACTCTGACAGAACGAGAAACCATTACATTCAATTTATTATCGCAAAAGCAAAATAGTAATCAACAAACGTAAATTAGAATTTACCAGAAGTTTTTATGTGGTTTCCCATCAAACTGCACCGGGCATTCATAGGGTGATATGTTTTTTTGAACACTATTTTTCAATAAAACACCCTATAATGCCAAGAATAAATTTGGTTTGTAACAACTTTTAGTGTTCACTTTTTACACGAACAGTTGTTAATTTTCTCATAAAATTGGATAAAAACCAGACAAAAAATATTTTTAAACATACCTCCTGCAATGTAATATATGTTACTTAGCAGGATGGCAGTCCTAAGTCTGCATAAAATGTGAAGGGAAATCATTTTTAACTAAAAAAGTTCGGGCTTTTCAAATCCGCTGCACGTAGACAACCAGCCTTACCTCCTTTCATTTGAATAAGTGCGCGCCAGAGAGAGCTTAGCCGACAGTTACCGTCAACTGCCGGCGCCACCCGATTCCGGCTCCCTGTCTCCTGTCCCGAGACGCAAGTCTACTAGTCGCTGCAGGCTGTACGGGCATACGGTGTTCGCTGGTGGTCACCCATCCAACTACTAACCGCGCTGGACACTGCTTAACTATAGTTATCGCATCACAGGCGTATCCACTATAGAGCTGGGCCCTTGCACTTCTTTTTCTTTTAATGGAACCAAATTCAATAATTATTGTAAAACATAAATTTCTTAAACAAAAAGAATTTGACTTATTTAAAATAAATAACAAGATGTCATAATGGTATAATTAAGAAAAAAGAAAGGTCAATTGTTTAGTGTAATCGACCATCAACTTAGAAGTGTATTATGGGTTGCCCAGCAGTAAGGCGTACTGGTTAATATTTGAAATTTAACTAATGTCAAGACGAGTTCATACTCTTCTTCAATTTTTCATAAATTTTATGCTTCAGTGGTCATTTAAAAGAGTAAAAAAAATTAATTCTAATAACTTCCAGTGACCAGGAGGAGACTGATAAACTAGGCTAAAATTTTAATATTTATATTTACTTTTACTAAAACTTGATAAAATTTGAAAATATTTTTTTAAAGATAATTAAGTAGTTTTTGACTATGTAGTTATGGGGTATGTATAGGGTGAATATATGTCGCATACTTTTATATGTAAGTTTAGATTTTTTTAAAGAAATCAAAGCAGATCTTAAAAAGGTTATTTACCGTTTCCATAATTATTTCGTGGAACCACAATTGGCCACGCCATAACAATTTTTAGACTACATATATCATCATTTCTTTTTTAATTTGTTTTGTTGTCTTGCATTCTTGCAATATAAATACTTTCTTTGTATATTAATGGTCAATAAATAATACTACTACTTGTACTAGTACATTTTATTTAAACAAACTCGGCGTTCTTTCGAACCAAAATAACTGTCCAAATCTCACTAAATGCTCGTTTAAAGTGATTTTGTATATTTTACATATTTTCTACTAAAAGTATTTTTTCAAAAAAATTACATCACACATTTTTTAGCGCTTTGATGTTTTTTATTATATTGCGCATACATTTTTTCATATATGATTCATAATCTTTTTGACAAAATCATTTTTCACAAGTTGAACACTTAATTTTTTTTTACCAGTATAAACAAGTAAATGCTTATTTAAATCAACTTTTCGAAAAAATGATTTCTTACAAATGGAACACTTGAATCTTGTTTCACCACTGTGAATAATTAAATGCTTCTTCAAAACCTCTTTTCGAAAAAATGATTTCTTACAAATGGAGCACTTAAATCATTTTTCACCACTATGAATAAGTAAATGCTGGTTTAAACTACCTTTTCGAGAAAACGATTTTTCACAACTGGTACACTTAAATCTTTTTTCACCAGTATGAGTGTCCAAATGCAGATTCAAACTGTCTTTTCGAAAAAATGATTTCTTACAAATGGAGCACTTAAATCTTTTTTCACCACAATGAATAAGTAAATGCTGGTTTAAACTACTTTTATGAGAAAAAGATTTTCCACAAATGGGACACTTGAATCTTTTTTCACCAGTATGAGTGTCCAAATGCAGATTCAAACTGTCTTTTCGAAAAAATGATTTCTTACAAATGGAGCACTTAAATCTTTTTTCACCACAATGAATAAGTAAATGCTGGTTTAAACTACTTTTATGAGAAAAAGATTTTCCACAAATGGGACACTTGAATCTTTTTTCACCAGTATGAGTGTCCAAATGCAGATTCAAACTGTCTTTTCGAAAAAATGATTTCTTACAAATGGAACACTCAAATCTTGTTTCACCACTATGAATAGCTGCATGCGTATTTAAATTAATTTTCCGAGAAAACGATTTTTCACAAAGGGTACACTTAAATCTTTTTTCACCACTATGAATAGTTGAATGCGTAAATTATATTTTCTCGATGGAAAATAACTTTTTTAAAAATCAAAAATTTTACTTTATTATACAATTAAAACTTTTACACAGATTATATATTCTAACAACTACGAATGATTTTTACTGACTAACTGATATGAATGTTTTTTACAGACCGACTGGTAAGACTGATTTTTACTGACTATCTCCGCAGTGCAATTTGTCATTTATATATATTTTATCTATTGTCTGAATAAGCACTTTACAATAAAAAGAGTCTATTGTTGGTGGATGATATAATTCCTCCCCTCGAAGATTCGGCTTCCGATGTCACAGAGGAAGATGAATGTCTTGTAGCTCCAGGGTAGCGTTTTGGGTTTGACGTCGTCCACGGACGTGTTTTGAATACCTTCGGAATAACAAAATTATAAGGGAGAATATCAGAATGAGATAAACAACAATCGTCCATGTGCTGGGTACCAAAGGGATGATATCTGCTTGAAGTTGTGGTTGATTATGGATGATGTTTTCCCTCATGGATTGGAGATCTTCCAGGTTGATTCGTTGTAAACTAGTATGTGATATTGTCTCAGATTGTCTTAGCGGCTGGTCACTAATGGATGGAAACAATACAGGTTGTTTTTCGTTAGCTATTAATTCTTCATTCAGGATGGTTTCTTCTAAGGTGGTGAGTTTACAATGTACGGGAATCGTGGCCAATTGCGTTCCAATCAGTTGTATGGTTTCTTCTTGGGAACTGCAGCTGAGAGTTATTGTATTGACTTTTGGCAAAATTAAAATCCATTGATTGGTTCCTTCAAGCCTTTGGATTGTCGGATAGGATATTGTGATGAGTCTCTGGTGACAGGCTACTGGGACTTCCTGACGGAGGAGTTGAATTTCGCAAGAAACGTTATGTCTAGCTTCTTGAAGACTGACGGGTTCGCAGATATAGCTTTTTTCGGATACTTCGGTGCAAGGTTTACTCATAAATGAGTAGTACAATTTATTATGAATAATAAAAATTTATTTTCAGGCATAATTACCTTAAACTGACCCTGTTTCGGGATGGGTACAGGATAGAGGTGATATAGGTTGAATTCGTGGGGTAATGTGACTGGTATATGCAAGATAAAAGTTATTTTGTTATTTAGAATAAAGCAAGATACTTTTATAATATTTTTGAATAATAATACATTATCTAGAGTTAATTCAATAGGTATTTGAGGTTTACTTGAGTTTTTGAATATTTCCTTTAAAAGTTTGTATAATTCTTTGATAGTAATTATACTGGGATGCAAAATTTTTAATTGTGCTGCTGTTAATGAATTTTCTATATCTTGTAAAAGGGAATTTATTATTTCAAACATATTGATTAATTCAATTAAGGTGTCCTTAATAAATGTACTTTGTTGAAAATTAACTTGGTTTTGTACTATGGTTTCTATTGAAGTTATTTTATTCTCTAATATTTGCTGATTGTCATTTAAAATATTTATAGTTTTATTGAATTTATCGATCAAGGATATTGCTAATGAATTTTGGGTTACAATTGATTTTTGTAGTTCATTCTGATTTGTTTGAAGTTGTCTAATCAAGGTTTCATATCGTTCTCCATCACTGGCATCTAAATTACCTGTAATGGATTTAAATATTGATCCTAAACCATTAATTAAACCTCTTTTTAATCGTTGGGGATGCGGTAATATTTCGGATAATTTAGTCTCTATATTATTTTCTAAAAATTTCAGAAGTTTTAAATAATGTGACGTATTTGTAAACCATATTGGGTGTTGTTGAATAATTTTATCTAAATTGGTAATTTTTATCTTTAACTTGTTGATTTCATTAATTATTGGATTTAAGTCATGATAATAAATTAGTGAGTGATAATAGTCAGTTACTTTTGTCGTTCCTAGTTTTAATGGTATTAGACCTGGATTGTCTTCGATATTTCTGATTGTTATAGATTCCTGAGCTCTGAGGATGCTCGGTAACCTAAAAATAATTTGTTTAATTATTGTAGGAGTATAGTCGTTTAAGAGGACGTTTAATATTACTCATATGAATTTTTCCATGTTTAGAGGTGGTTCTAGTTTTACGTTTTTTATTAACTGTCCTAATATTTATTGGTTCATGGAATTTATTCGCACTTTTTTGACGTTTAGTATTTTTTATGTAAGCCTTGGGGTAAGGTTCAAATATTTTAGGGTCTTCCCGACCTACATTAGTTTTTTCTATATAGTCTTTCTTCTTGTCGCGTAAATCTTCGTTTATTTTTGAGTATAATAATTTGGTTCGGTCTTTATGTTGATTTACGTAGTCATTTAACATTATTTTATCGATTTCTAAATTGAAAGGGTCATTGTTAGTAATATGTCCGTTGATTATATCTGATGGTTTTAACTTTGTCATTGAATGTATTGTATTATTATAAGCTAAGATAGCATAAGTCATTTTTACTTTCATTGGCGTACTTGAAAATCCTTGCATGTTTAATAATCTTAAATGTTCAATTATTGTGGAATGAAATCTTTCTATAATTCCGTTCGATTGAGGTTGATCAGGAGAGCAGAAATGAATTTTGATTTTATGGAGTGATAAGAGTTCTGTTATAACGGAATTTTTAAATTCTGTTCCATTATCTGTAATTATTTGTTTTGGGATACTGTGATGTGAAAAGAATTTTATTAGATTGTCGGCTACTTCAGTGCCTGAAGTGGCATTTATGTAGTATGCTTGAGCGTACTTAGAAAAACTGTCAATTATTGTAAGGAATTTTGTCTTTTCGAATGTAAACGTATCCATATGTATTATTTCAAAGGGTTTTGTTGCTGTGGGTGTAATGTTCATTTGAATTTTAACTGGTTGTCGGTCGTATTTACACTGTTGGCATAATTCGCACTCATTTATAAAGGTTTGAATAGCTTTTTTCATATTAGGCCAATAGAATTTATCTTTGATTCGATTTAGAGTTTCGTCTATTCCGCGGTGATTCGATTTGCCTTCATGATAATTTTTGATAGTATCATGTATGTCTTCGTTATCTAGAACGTCTATTAATTTTTTATTACATCTTATCAATTTAATTAGAGATGACTTGAAATGTGTTTGTAAACATACCGAAAAGATTTCATATAAATTTGGATCTTCAAAATATAAGTAATATTTAACTTCAGGTGCTATGTATTCTTTTATAAAATTGACAATATCATTTTCAGTATTATTTTTTGAAATTTGTATATAAAATCTTTCTTTGTTACCAAACAGAACTTTTAATTTTGGTTTTGCAGGTGAGTGAAGTACTGAATCTATTATTATCTGATTTTTACCATAATTTACGGCATAGTCGGTTATGGGAATACCTACTATGGGGTTTTCATCAAAATTTGAATGTACGGTGTTGTCTTTGTCTGAGTTAACTGGTCTATCATCATCATTATTGTCGTTAATGTCATTGTCTTCTAGTTCTGGTATAGGAACTTCGTCTAAATTTACAATCATTGAAATTTCGTCTAGGTCTGGCTGTAATGTGTTATTTTTTTCAAATTGTTCAGGTTCTTTGGAAGTGATGAGGGTTAGGCTTAACACCGTCTGGGGTTACAATGTGGCCTAAATATGCTACTTCTTTTCGAAGAAATTCGGATTTGGTTAACTGTACTTTAAAATTTGCTTCTCTTAATCTTCGAAATACTTTACGTAATTTTTCTATATATTCCTGAAGGGAAGTCGAATATACGATAATGTCATCAAGGTATACTAGACAAGTTTCATCTTGTAGACCTCTTAGAATATTATCGGCAACTCGTTGGAATGTAGCTGGTGCTCCTTTTAACCCGAAAGGCATGCGTAAAAACTCGTAATGTCCATTTTCGGTACTAAAAGCGGTTTTTTCAATATCTTTTTCATTCATTTCAATTTGATGATATCCGCTTGCTAAATCTAGAGTTGAAAAATATTGACATTTTCCTATTTTGTCTAATAAATCAGTAATATTTGGTAACGGGTATCTATCATCAATGGTTTTGTCATTTAGTTTCCTATAATCTATTACTACTCTATAGTGTCTTTCACCTAAATTATTAAGTTTCTTTGGGATTACCCAAATATTCGATCGCCAAGGGTTATTACTAGGTCTAATTATATTTGAATCTAGCATTTTTTTGATTTGATTTGTTACTTCTTGTTTATTCACAAAAGGGTATCTATAGGTTTTGCTATACACGGGTATTTCATCAGTCGTTCGAATGTTATGTCTTATCTTATTGGTAAAAGTAAGTAGTTCCCTTCTTTATAGAAAATATCTTGATATTCTAAACATAATCTAATTATTTGTTCTTTTTTTTCTTTATTCATATGATTAGTTCTAATATTGTTTATATCTAATGGATTATTAACAATCGACTTATTATGAATTTCAAAATGTTGAATGTTGTTTTCTTCAAATTTTTCAACTGTAATTGGTTCAGAAAAATCTAAAGTTACGCTACTGGTAGAATTATTTATAATTGTGTAATCTTTTGCTGTAGTTAAATACTCCGGCATTTCGCAGGTTTGCATTTTTGAATAAGGTATTATAATATCTCCTTGAGGAATGGAAGTTTTTATCTTAATTACTTGTTGCATTCTAGGCGGTATTGTTACAATGTTATTAAAAGAATTGCTAACTTTATAATAACTAATCGGAATATTAGCACGTGGGGGTCACTAGGTAATAGTTCTGGAAGTTTATGTTGGCATTTAATAATCTGAGATTATCTAATCCGATTAAGCCATTAAATATATTATGGAATTTAAATAAATAAAACTTTAATTTGAGGGTGTCTTTTAATTTGAATATTTTTGAGGGGGTGAGACTGACGCTGCAATCGTGAGAGGATTTTTGGAAAACTGTAGAAACTATAAAAGGGTCATTTTGTATTAAGTTTGGATAGAATTGACGAGCTACTTCAGGATCCAAAAAAGATTTTGTTGATCCGGTATCTATTAAAATTTTTAAATTATGCTCCGGAAAAACTATATATGGTAATTTACTAGAATTGGAACAATTAAAAGAAATAGTTAAGGGTTCTATGGGAATATTTTCTTGTAGTTTATTTTCCGAGGCTCTTAACAAAAATTTTCATTATTTGAATTAGTTTGAATATTGTACACGTCATTAGTTTGTATGAAATCTTCGTTTTCTGACGTAGTATGGTTATTGTATAGTTCTTCAACTTTAAAATTTGGTGGGCTATTAGACTTAAAATAATTCGAAGATGTGGGCCTATTAGGTTGGAATGTGTTTCTTGTTGAAATTGACATTGGTGTGGGATTTGGCAAATTTACTCTTTGATTTGGTCTAAATACATTATTATCTCTATTTTGTCGATTTTGTCCGAAAACTTGTTCGTTAGTGGGATAGTTTCTTTGTATGGGTCGTGATTGTGTATTAATTGGTTGAAAGGGGAAATTAGTATTAGGTCTGTTATTATTTTGTCCCAAAAAATAATTATTGGGAGTTCTAGAATTAAACTCGTAATTATTTGGATTTCTATTTCTATTGAATTCAAAATTATTTTGTTTTCGATTACGGTTAACTTCAAAATTATTTTGGTTTCGATTACGGTTAACTTCAAAATTTCTGTTTGAATCTTGAAAATAATTACGTTGATTTACATTATTTTCTCTTGGAGTAAATCTATTATTATTATTTGGAAAATTAAAATTATTTTTTGGAGAATTTTGTAAATAATGAACGTTATTTTCTGGCAATACAAATTGTAGGGCTTCACTGAGATTATCAGGTTTCATACAACGAATTGTAGTTCCTAAGGGTTCTTTTAGGCCTGATAAAAATGTTTTTAATGCTAAATTTTGATACAACTCTCTTTTTAAAATTTTTCCTGCTTCAGTAATTTCATGAATATTTATATAACTACAAATTAAATTTAATATGTGTAGACATCGATCGTAAAAATTTTGAGGAGTTTCGTGGTGATTCTGTTTTAACATTACTAGATCCCTGTTTAGACATACTTCACCTCTTTGATCAGAGAAATTTCTAGTTAAAGTAGACTTTAAATCTTTCCAATTATTACAATTTTGAATATTTATTACTGTTCTAGCAGTATCCTTTAACTTCGATATTATGCTATTTAATAAGTAAGTATTTTGAAAACTTGCGGGGTTAGCTCTATCATAAAATTGATTTAATATTGATTCGCTTACAGACAAAAATCTACTTAAATCATTTGGATTACCATCAAATTCTGGTACACAATTAAGAAATTCTGGTTTAAATTGGACCATATCTATTAATAAATTATTACTGGATAAAGGTAATTCGGTCAAATTAGAGTCAGTTGAAGGAGAATCTAAATTTAAGTTTTGTAAAAGGTTTTCTAATCTTTCAGTGTCTGACATAAATTGTACTCACATTAAAAGAGTAATTATTATCATTTGGAACTATAAGGATGTTGACTGGATCGGCGATGCTGTCTTCACCAGGTCTTTTATCCTTGCAGAAGAAGGCGATGCTTGTCCTTGTTCTCTATATAGGAATTGGTCCAGGTCCTCGATGGATGCTGGGAACTCCAAACTTAACTAGTCGAAGATTCAATATCCGGTTAATCGTTGACACGACAATCGATTCGTTCGATACGTTTCGATCCCGAGATATCCTACTGACTGCGCCAATTATATTTTCTCGATGGAAAATAACTTTTTTAAAAATCAAAAATTTTACTTTATTATACAATTAAAACTTTTACACAGATTATATATTCTAACAACTACGAATGATTTTTACTGACTGCCTCTGCAGTGCAATTTGTCTATTTATAAGTTCTTTCTAATGTCTGAAAAAGCACATCACAATAAAAAGAGTCTATTGTTAGTGGATGATATAATTTGCTCCTTACAGGCAGCGTCTAAGGGATTAATGCCTGAATTACCACGTGCTAAGCGTTTTTGTAGCTTTGTGCCCGGACCACAGTATTGATAGGTCGGAATGTGGAGTTCAAAGGGCAGATTGTTTATGAGTGAATTTAAGACACCTTTACCTAAGTAAAGACTCATTTGAACTGATGACATATCATCACGTTATATATATTTATACACTGCAACTTGCTCAAGCTTATCACACACACACATGCACACGCACGGACGCACGCACGCACTCGCATACGCACCCGAACACGCACGTACGGACGCACGCACGCACACGCAAACAATGAAGAACATTCAACGCAAACAAACGCTTCCGATTAAAAAACTTGGACTTTACCTCCAATTATGAGAAAGTAAACATGGCGGCGGTGGTGACAGTGACATATCATCACGTTATATATTTATACACAGCAACTTGACCAAAATTGTCACACAATGAAGGTAATTCAGCAGAATCAAACGCTTCCGATTGAAAACTTGGACCTTACCTCCAAGCATGAGAAAAGTAAACTCGGTGAGTTATTACCAAACTCATTTCGTGCAATCATATGTGGGCCGAGTGGGTGTGGTAAAACAAACGTAATGCTGTCATTACTGTTTCATCCGAACGGTGCGAAATTTAAAAACGTTTACGTTTACACCAAATCTTTGTATCAACCAAAATACGAGTTGCTTCAAGATGTGCTAAGTAAGACGAAAGGAGTAGGCTATTTCCCGTTCAAAGATAATGAGGAAATAATAAGTCCCGCTGAAGCTAAATCAAATTCCATATTCATATTTGACGATGTGGCTTGCGAAGGGCAACAGAAAATTCGGGAATATTACTCCATGGGTCGTCATAAGGACATTGATGCTGCTTATCTATGCCAAACGTACTCAAAAATACTCAAACTGCTGATTAGAGACAATTGTAATTTAATTCTACTCTTCAAGCAAGATGAAATAAACCTGAGACATGTATTCGATGAACATGTGTCACCTGACATGAGTTTTGACCGCTTTAAAAAACTCTGTTCTGAATGTTGGAGTGATCAATATGGTTCTATTGTTGTTGTAAAAGATTTTGCTCTCAACAACGGAAGGTATCGCAAAGGATTCGACTTGTATATAAAAATGTAATTCCATATGATGTATGATTAATGTGAATCAAGATGTTAAACCTGCAGGATGTCCGTAAACGTAAAGTTCTACAACTGTCACGTGATATACGTCGAATATATCTGTCTCTCAAGTTGGGTAGATCTGAGCAGGATCGTTCATTAAATACATTATTTAAACCCTTGATAAAACCTCTAAAAGAAATTGTACAACGTCCAATGAATCTGCGCAAGTTTTAAAAAATATAAAGAAAGAAGAATCCAAAGAGGAAGAACCTGAAGTAGAAGAACCATTAAAAACAGAAGATACAAGCCATGTTGATCGCACTGATTTTATTTAGATGGAAGATGTAGCTCAGACCGGGGGTGATGATGATGATGATGAGGGCGAGAGTGTATATTCCCACGCTTCAGAGTCAGCCCCAGAACATATTTCGGATGAGGTCTTCAGAGAGTATCTGGAGCAATATCCTGAAATATCACATAAGTACATGCTTGATTGCTGGAATTCGAGTCCAAATATAGACCTAGTTTACGGTCCAGTTTACGATTCGACTCACTCTAAATGGCTTCTCGGAGGGAAAAATATCGATTTTGAACGGAATACTGGAGCTATTATAACCGAGGGGGATATGTTAAAGGGACACCTGGTCTCTACCAACTCCTATTTTATGATGAGCCTGAAGATTATACCGATGATGATAAATTGGCATACAAGACGATTTTAAATTTAACTAACGCTCACAGAAACACAGCTGGACGTCTAAAAGGTACATTGAGATCAAAATATCTATATATTATTAAACCTATGTTTCCTCCCCCACCGAGAAAGCCATCGAAATCGACTAGCAGTATATCGAGATCTGGAGTTGGACTTGCAATGGTCTACAATGAGAATCGCATTGATTACGTGTCCTGGGACGATGTCAATGAACTTGTGGAACGACTTAAACTGCTAGTAGCTTTCAAACACGCTGGAAATACATCACACAACAGTGAAATAATTGCAATCATCAACGAGCTGAGAGAAGCCAACGTTATATACTAGTGTAACACATAGTTTTAATGTTATTTGCATGATGAGTCTCGACAAATTCGGACGTTAGTCAACGTTAAATAGACCTCCTCCTCAATCTCTGCTCCGTAATGCGTTATTAAAGTTTCCACAAAAGGCTGAATGTAACGTCGATATTGGCAATGTGAGAATGAGCAATGTGTTACCACCTACAGCTAGTTCTGATGCTGCCAGTAAAGAATACGTTGACTCGCAGTTAAATATAAGAGTCGATAATTTGTTTAACCAATACAAAAACGCAATTGTAGCTTTACAAGCTAAAACTGGGGAAATTGATGCGTTCGTCACTAAGGATCCTCCTGTATATGCTGGGGATATTGCAACAAAAAAATATGTAGATACCAGCATTGTAACTGCTAAACAGCATCTACGGGGTGATATAAAAAACTCTCAAACTATCGTTGAAAATCAATTGGCGAATACTGTGAAAGTTTTAGATAAAAAACTAATGGGAACTAATTTAAAAATAGATATACCCAAAGAAATTGCTAGTGTGATAGGCGTGATTGCTGAAATCGAGCGAAAAATAACTGTTGCTGAAGGTATTGTGAAAGATTTGGTTAAAGCTCACCAAGAAACGGCCGAGTTAATAAATAATTTGAAAAAATAAATGACTGCTAATGAAGATATTTTGAGAGATTTAATTAAATCTCACCACGAAACCGCCGAGTTAACAAAGAATTTCGAAAGAGAACTAAACCAATTTCGTAATACTGCTACAGTATCATCACATATTTGAACTGGGACTGGATATAAAAAATCTGGAAGATGATGAAAAAAAATTGAAGCGAAATACTCCTTAAATACTTCAACACACTTGCACTCGCTTTAGAGCTCTTCAAGATGTCTAAAGAAAAAATTCAAGTTTTTAATTAACTCCATGCTCCAGCACGTAGGAATTATCCGCGACGTAGAACAATCATTAAGGGCCTCGATAATTTATGGCAAATGGACTTGGCTGAAATGCGACCCTATGCACACCAAAATAAAGGTTACAAAATGATTATGGTTGTTCTTGATTGTTTCTCAAAGTACGTGTGGACGATGCCTCTAAAGACAAAGACTGGAGTTGAAATTACCAAAGCTTTCTCCAACATATTAAAACACAACCGACTGCATCCTAAAAATCTTCAAATCGATCAAGGTATAGAGTTTTTCAATACAAATTTCCAAAAATTAATGACGCTATGCAACATTAATCATTACAATAGGTTTAGCGTTAAAAAGGCTACTGATAGCTGAGAGATGTATTAGAACTTTAAAGACAAAACTATACAAGTACTTTAGTTTGCAAGGCACCTATCGATGGATCGACATTTTACCGAAAATTGTGGAAGAGTACAATAACACGAAACATTCGAAAATACGATGTAAGCCTTCGGAGGTCAACAAGTCAAACGAGAAGGAAATTTCTCGAAAATTTTACTCACATTTGAAGATTGCTGGATCACGCAAACTTAACGTTGGCGACATTGTGCGCTTAAGCAAAGCCAAGCATATTTTTCAAAAGGGATACACCCCTAATTGGAGTACCGAGCTCTTTAAAATTACTAAAGTCAAAATAACCAATCCCGTGACTTATCTGCTTGAAGACATGTTAAGTACACCAATCAGCGGGGCTTTCTACGAGGAGGAATTGCAAAATACAAAAGAACCCGATGTCTATCTCGTAGAAAAGGTGCTTAGAAGAAAGGGGAAGAAGGTGTACGTGAAATGGTTGGGTCTTGATAACAAGCATAACAGTTGGATTGAAAACACTGATTTTGTATAGAATCTTATGGAAAATACGAACAAATTTAGCAATTCAAGAGGCCTTTTTTGAATAACCTACAAAGTTATCGTTTTTCCTCATAGTGGGGGTATATAAATACAAGTGTGTGAACCTGCAATTTAATCAGTCGTGTGTGTGTGTGAACCTGCAATTTCATTAATCAACATGAGTAGTCAAGATAGTGGTTATAGTTCTTGTGAAATTGTTTTTGAAAATGAATCGTCATCGTCATCGTCACCTTCTTCACCTTCTCCAGTGTCTCTTAATTATCGTGTTAAGGAAATCGACCAAGCTTTAATTTCATACGAGTATGCTGCTAAATTGGAGCGATACCATCTACTTGAAACGAACTTTTCTCTAAGAAGTTATGCACTTTTGTGTGGAATAAGTCCAACCAGAAGCTTCAATCCTGTAATAACACTAACACCTTTACTTCGACCTGGAAGAATTTCGTTTGGTACATTTGAGTGGACAACTTTTATTGAATTGTTACATCAGAGATATGATAACTTTTTCACGAGAATCTACCATCGCCTCCTGTCGAATACGATCCTGTAGATTTCCCTTGTGGAGACTTTTTGTAAAGTCACTCAATTAGTGTATGACGGTACCAAGTTTCTACTTGTAAACAAACATGGAGTCGAGTTCTATCTGGACGAGAATGATGTTTTCGATATCCTTGAAGCAAATTGCAATTTGGTGAACAACTACATTTCGCTGTTGGAAGACTTGAACTTTAATAAATTTTACCGTAATTTAATATATTCTACACGAGCTTATTTTGCTGTTAATTTCAATAGTATTTGTGACAGTAGTAGATTTAATACTTTAATTTTAATTTGTACTATTATGCCAAATTGTTTAGAAAAAAATGCTCTACAATAGTACATGTATTACTATAAAAATGATGTTATTAATAACATATTATAGTTCAAATTAAAAAAATGTTTTTATAATAAAACACATAAAATACAAATAACACATTAAGCACATATATAAAAACTATAAATAATACATTAAGCGCATACATAAAAACTATAAATAATTCATTAAACACATATTTAGTCTGAAAATCGCATATTAACTTTTATATCCCCACGGAAGGGTATCATGTGACTGGGGGAGTAATTGACGTTTATCATCATAGGGGCTAAGTCCAATTTTAGTCTGACTGATGCTGTAAACATCGTGTAAATAAGACCAATGAGTATGTTGAGTAATATATTTTTTAGTATAATTTTGAAAACAATTTAGATAATCGTCAAATGTAATTTTATTTTTGACCACATTGAATTTACTCCCCTTTGATTTCTTTACAACTTTACCGTCTTGAACTTTATAGCTGTACATTTTCGAGCGCAAGCCTACAAAACGTGTCATGATTTTACCGTTACATTCATCCTTCATTAAGCCCGGTATTTTTTTGTTAACAAAAGGAATCATATACGCGTTATTGGAGGGGTAATCAGAAGTGTCAAATTTTTCTAAATGATGGCTAATAAGACTTTTGTAAGCGTCATCACAATTTAATTCATAAATAAAACTATCGGTGTCCGTGTACATCAATTTTAAATTTTCCACCCCCATAGTTGGTAACATAAAATTATAGTGAAAGTCATACATACAGGTTTTAGAAATATCCAGGATAGCCATGCCGATATACAGAGGTTTGTTGAAGACTAGTTCAACCTTTTTTATTTCGATAGCCATCAGTTTGTCATCAAAAACTCTTTGACTATGAAATCGGGGGATGGCTATCCAATTTTTTGCACCATAACGACCCTCGTAAGAAGTAAGTAATTTCACTACCCTATGAAGCCTAATGTTTTCCATAGTCTTACCGAAGACAGCATTATTAGCAAGTTTAAATTGATTTTTCTTAAAATTACTTGTGGCCACAGTCCTTAAACGAGTATTCAGCTCGATATAGGACTTTAGCCAAGCTGATAGTTTAAATTTTAATACTTTGTGGATTTTGGTTAATTTTAACCCATGTTCGAGAGCTTGTTTCAAATTGCGATAATGCAGAGTATATTCTTTTTTTGGGTAAAGGGTGTTCATTAATTTGGACAATTTGGAACCTGGAGGTTTGCGCTGTTCTGGACAAAATGGGAAATCCTTATGCTCGTCGTGCAAACTTTCGGGATACTCTAAATCTACTTGTTAAATATATCCGACGGGTGATTCGTCGGGAATCTGAGTAATGTCGATGTTTGTATTGGGCTCCCATTCAAACCCCCCATAGGGGAGAAATTGTGACATAGCCCACCCATATAAATTGTTTTCGTCAAAGTACATAAGGTACTTGGACGGTTTAGAAGAATCATATTCGGGCATGTATTTATTATTAGCTTCAGAGTATCGATTGAACAGACAGATATTCCTCCACGTATTGATGACTCAAAAAACAGCAACATGTCGACATCTTTTAAAATTTGTAATTTACATTTAGTGTACTTGAGCATACAATCCCAAGTATATCCGGGCATAGTATAGTACCATGCCGGATCTAGCTGGTAAGTTTCTAGAGCAGTTGATCGAAAGTTTTGCATAACGTCACAAAGAAGGGAATGTCAGTTCGCATATACAAATCGGCATATTCGCCTAAATTTTGAATTTGGAAAGCTTGCCAAACGTTTTGCGCATGAGTATAATCATCTGTAGAAATATGGCAATCATTTAATTTGTTGTAAAAACTCTCAATTGCTGAAAGACTAGTGGTATGATTTAGCTTATCAATACTATCAATGTAATCGTATGGAAAAACACCTTTCCTCGTCAACAGTTTGAACATTTCATTATTCAAGTTACCAAATTCCCTTTTTAATGTAACCAACTCCTCTATTTTTAGTGTAGACACCAACTCATCGAGACTGGTACCCAAAAATCTAAAGGAGTCTATATATCGAAATTTAATTTTAGTTTTTGGTTCATACTGCGTAAAAGAAATATATTTTTCCATATTTACAGGTAGCTCACTCAAAGGTCCACGTCCCTAATATTAAAATGACTGTCGTATCCACTAAGATTATGGAAAACTATTGGTACTACAAATAGATTTTTAAAGTTTAAATTGCACGATTGATGTGCGAACCCTCTAAATAATCCCGTAAAATGGTCGTCATCTTTGACAATGATATCTTTTTCTTTAAATTTATTGTCGCAAATGTGACAGCAGACACCGTTAGCAGGTGTATGCATACACATAGGGACAATATTCAATATTTTTGATTCAATAAATTTCGCGACTTCTAACATTTGATTCGCAAACCAGTCCATGCAATCTTCCCCTCTATAACTATAGTAGTGATACTAAGCCGATTCTGGACAACTTGCAGAAACTGCCACAAGGGGCGCTGGAGTCGCCGACGTGGTGCGCATGCGCGCTTCAAAGTTCAAGAAACTGTTACTAGATGGCGTTGGTGGCGCCAAAGTTCCAGAAACTGTCACTAGATGGCGTTGGTGGCGCCAAAGTTCCAGAAACTGTCACTAGATGGCGCTGGTGGCGCCAAAGTTCCAGAAACTGTCACTAGATGGCGCTGGTGGCGCCAAAGTTCCAGAAACTGTCACTAGATGGAGTTGGTGGCGCCAAAGTTCCAGAAACTGTCACTAGATGGCGTTGGTGGCGCCAAAGTTCCAGAAACTGTCACTAGAGGGCGTCAATGGTGCCAAAGTTCCCGTAACTGTCACTAGATGGTGTTGGTGGCGCCAAAGTTCCCAAAACTGTCACTAGATGGCGTTGGAGAGCAGCCATTTTTAATCCAATTATAAATTTAATTTTTAAGTGGAAAAACATGCGCAATGAACGTTACCATAAGGGCACAAAGCGCTTAACTTCGTTGTTATTGGGCCAATTGAATAGCGGAAAAAACAGGCATTATCTATAAGTGATGTAGATGTTAAATTGCATACGCAATGAACGTTGCCATAAGGACATTGGCGTAGAAATTATATTTTTTAATTTAAACTTTAAACCACTTCACTTACTTGGTACATTTTATTCATAAAAAGATATAATTTTTGTCAATAGAGTTATAATATTCCTCTGAAAATTCAAGATTTTTAGAAATTATTTTCAAACTAAAAATTTTTTAAATACTGCCCTGCAAATCTACATTTTCTAAAAAATTTAAAACATATTTTTAATAATTTAAAAGAGAGACTTTTAACTACCATACCGGATGAAGCCTCCCTGATAAAAATAGATAAGACCAGTTATTATTCAGCGAGCAAGTTCCCAGTTGTTTTTACATTGTGGTGCCAGTTAGTGCAGAGTGAACAGTTTCCAGTTGTTGTTTTTATTGTAAGTACATTTAATGATAATTTTTTAAAAAACCTTTTTTGTAATTTTTATAACCGTCAATTTAACAGTACAAATTTTTGATTTTTTCAGTAATTCATATCAACACACTGATCTACATTATTTTGCTGTTAAGCTTCAATCCATCTAAGGCTTTTTTTGCTCCCATCATCTTTAAGCTTAAATTAAATTTATAAAGTTCAGCTTGTCAAATTCATCCTAGTGGAATTGGAGGAGAACGTCACCTTTCTGCCCAAAAGGTCTACCACGATCACACAAAACCACATTGACGATCTAAACAAAGGGGACTTCAGTTTAATTTTTATTGGACTTCACGAGATATCCAAGAGCTGTGCTCCAAGGACCCTTTTTAAAATAGAGAAAAATTAGGTTAGTTCAATCATGAATTTCGCACTCACTTTTCAAAAAATTGAAGAAATTCTCAAAAAAAAACAGCATATATTCTGATAAACATAAATGGTTATCACTAATTAGTACTCACCTCCGAAAATGCTCTTTAGCAGTAAAAAAATGCAATTTCACGGTAGGGCAAAAAAGAAAAATTTACAGCAAAATGGGGCAGTTAAAAAGGTTGCGGTGTATCATTAAATTAACGTCTTCCCACGTAGTAGGGGAGGGCAGTAGAGAGGGACGCGGTACTAAAGGGGAAGATGTAAACGCGACTTTTAATAATCGAATTAGAACTGGGGTCATTATAAATTTAAAGTATAAAGAAATTAAAGATTTTTTAAAGGCTTCCTTCAATTTATTTAAATCTAAAATTTGTATAATTTTAAAAAATGATACACCGTCACTCAAAGTAAATGTTACATTTTGTGGCGATTTTTTAAAAAATAATAGTGATGGCGGGGAAGTAATTGACATTAAATACTTTGGATCCCCAAATTTCGTTGTTGATTTAGGGACGGATTTAGCGCAAGAGTATAAAAGTGTTGTAGATTTTATTTTAAATAAACTTTCGGAATTTCAAGAAAAAGACAGTGAGTGGGCGTTGTCAAAAATAAATTTATTAGAAGTAGCTATTAACAAATTTGAAATTGGGAATGGTTCATCCTTCATTCCACTACCAAAAGAAATATTAACGAAAAAGGCATGCATCAACGTTCAAAATGCTGACCTGGCGTGTTTTTACTGGGCTGTAACGAGTTTTTTGTTTCCTGCTAAAAAACATTGTCAATATACATTTACTTACCCTCACTATAGTAAAGTTTTGAATACAGACGGTTTAGAATTGCCTATGAAATTAACACAAATATCAAAATTTGAAAAGTTAAATGATATCTCTGTAAACGTTTACGCTTTAGAACTAAATAAAACTAATGAAAGGTCATTTTACGTAGTGGTACCTGCACGTTTAACTAAAAATAAACTGCCGCTTCATGTAAATTTACTTTTAATTCAAGATGAATATTTTCCAAAATTAAACAACCGAGGCTCCTCCCGGCAACAATGAGGACACTACTACCACCAACACCATTAAATATTATTATTGTTGGATTAAAAATATATCTAGGCTAGTTTCAAGTCAACTTAGCAAGAGGGGGCATACAAAGTTTATTTGTGATAGGTGTTTAAATTATTTTCAAAGCGAAAAAAAACTAACGGACCACGAAATTTTGTGTATAAATAGCAATGATTGTAAAATTTCTTTTCCCCCATATGATAACGTTGAATTTAAAAATCATGTATACAAACAGAAATGTCCATTTGTCGTTTATGCCGTTTTCGAGTGAATTTTAGAAAAGTGCGATAAAAAGATATCTCATACAACCACCAAGTATCAGCATCACAAAACATTTAGTGCAGGCTTCTACTTAAAATGTAGCTACGATAATCAGATTTCATACTACAATAGTTATAGAGGGGAAGATTTTGCGAATCAAATGTTAGATGTCGCGAAATTTATTGAATCAAAATTATTAAATATTGTTCCTATTCGTAAGCCTACTCTCGCAAACTGTGTCTGCTCTCACATTTGCGACAATAAATTTAGAGAAAAAGACATTATCGTTAAAGACCACGATCATTTTACGGGATTATTTAGAGGGTTCGCACATCAATCGTGCAATGTGAACTTTAAAAAACTATTTGTAGTGCCTATTGTATTCCATAATCTTAGCGGATACGATAGTCATTTCGTGATTAGAGATCTTGCTAAACGTGGACCTTTGAGTGTGCTGCCAGTTAATATGGAAAAATACATTTCTTTTACGCAGTATGAACCAAAAACTAAAATTAAATTTCGATATATAGACTCCTTTAGATTTTTGGGTACCAGTCTCGATGAGTTGGTGTCTACACTAAAAATAGAGGAGTTGGTTACATTAAAAGGGGAATTTGGTAAATTGAATAATGAAATGTTCAAACTGTTGACGAGGAAAGGTGTTTTTCCATACGATTACATTGATAGTATTGATAAGCTAAATGATACCACTAGTCTTCCAGCAATTGAGAGTTTTTACAACAAATTAAATGATTGTCATATGTCTACAGATGATTACACTCATGCGCAAAACGTTTGGCAAGCTTTCCAAATTCAAAATTTAGGCGAATATGCAGATTTGTATATGCGAACGGACATTCTCCTTCTTTGTGACGTTATGGAAAACTTTCGATCAACTGCTCTGGAAACTTACCAGCTAGATCCGGCATGGTACTATACTATGCCCGGATTTACTTGGGATTGTCTGCTCAAGTACACTAAATGTAAATTACAAATTTTAAAAGATGTCGACATGTTGCTGTTTTTTGAGTCATCAATACGTGGAGGAATATCTGTCTGTTCAATCGATACTCTGAAGCTAATAATAAATACATGCCCGAATATGATTCTTCTAAACCGTCCAAGTACCTTATGTACTTTGACGAAAACAATTTATATGGGTGGGCTATGTCACAATTCCTCCCCTACGGGGGGTTTGAATGGGAGCCCAATACAAACATCGACATTACTCAGATTCCCGACGAATCACCCGTCGGATATATTTAACAAGTAGATTTAGAGTATCCCGAAAGTTTGCACGACGAGCATAAGGATTTCCCATTTTGTCCAGAACAGCGCAAACCTCCCGGTGGTGGTTCCAAATTGTCCAAATTAATGACCACCCTTTACCCAAAACAAGAATACACTCTGCATTATCGCAATTTGAAACAAGCTCTCGAACATGGCTTAAAATTACTCAAAATCCACAAAATATTAAAATTTAAACAATCGACTTGGCTAAAGTCCTATATCGAGCTGAATACTCGTTTAAGGACTGTGGCCACAAGTAATTTTAAGAAAAATCAATTTAAACTTGCTAATAATGCTGTCTTCGGTAAGACTATGGAAAACATTAGGCTTCATAGGGTAGTGAAATTACTTACTTCTTACGAGGGTCGTTATGGCGCAAAAAATTTGATAGCCAGCCCCCGATTTCATAATCGAAGAGTTTTTTTATGACAAACTTATGGCTATCGAATTAAAAAAGGCCGACCTACTGTTCAACAAACCCCTGTATATCGGCATGGCTATCCTGGACATTTCTAAAACCTGTATGTATGACTTTCACTATAATTTCATGTTACCAACTATGGGGGTGGAAAATTTAAAATTAATGTATACGGACACCGACAGTTTTATTTATGAATTAAACTGTGATGACGTTTACAAAAGTCTTATTGGAGATCATATAGAAAAATTTGACACTTCAGATTACCCCTCTAATAACGCGTATACGATTCCTTTAGTTAATAAAAAAATACCGGGCCTAATGAAGGATGAATGTAATGGTAAAATTATGACACATTTTATTGGCTTGCGCTCGAAAATGTACAGTTATAAAGTTCAAGGCGGTAAAGTTGTGAAAAAATCAAAGGGGGTTAAATTCAATGTAGTCAAAAATAAAATAACTTTTAATGATTATCTAAATTGTTTGAAAAATATTACCAAAAAGTATATTACTCAGCATACCATTCGGTCTTATATACACGATGTTTACAGCATCAGTCAGACTAAAATTGGACTTAGCCCCTATGACGATAAACGTCAGTTACTCCCCCAGTCACATGATACCCTTCCGTGGGGATATAAAAGTTAATTTTTCTTTTTTGTTTTTACTTCAGATATGTTAACGTTAAGCCAACTTTGTGTAAAAAAAATTTGCGAAAATATTCCTAATGTTATCAGATTCATTTATCAATCGCCTCTACCGTCGGGTTTAACGGGAAAAGTTTTTCAAAATTTTAATAAATTAAGATGTGATTACTGATTATTAGCTTGCCATAATTTTGAAATATTTACTGAATATGCAGAAATATTGTGCTTGGTTTTGTTGTAAAGATTTACATGAAAATAAACGAGTGCGATTTTCAGACTGAGATATATGCCTAATTAATTATTTATAGTTTTTATGTATTATTTATGTATGTTTGCTTGCTGTATTATTTGTGGGACAATAAAAAAATAAATATAAAAAAAGAAGTGTTTTATTTTTATTAAAAAAACTTGATACATTTTTTAATTTGAACAGTGATTATATATATCATTAATAACATCATCTTTATAGTAATACATGTACTCTTGTAGAGCATTTTTTTAAACAATTTGGCATAACAGCACTAATTAAAATTAAAGTATTAAATCTACTAGTGTCGTCACAAATACTATTGAAATTAACAGCAAAATAAGCTCGTGTAGAATCTATTAAATTACAGTAAAATGTATTAAAGTTCAAGTCTTCTAGCAACGAAATGTAGTTCTTCACCAAATTGCAATTTGCTTCAAGGATGTAGGAAACATTATTCTCGTCCAGATAGAACTCGACTCCATATTTGTTTACAAGTAGAAACTTGGTATCGTCATACACTAATTGAGTAACTTTGCAAAAGTCTCCACAAGGGAAAACTACAGGATCGTATTCGTCAGGAGGTGATGATATATTCTCGTGAAAAAAGTCATCATATCTCTGACGCAGCAATTCACATAAAGTAGTCCACTCAAATGTACCAAACGAAATTCTTCCAGGTCGAAGTAAAGGTGTTAGTGTTATTGCAGGATTAAAGGTTCTGGTTGGACTTATTCCGCACAAAAGTGCATAACTTCTTAGAGAAAAGTTCGTTTCCAGTAGATGGTGTCGCTCCAATTTAGCAGCATACTCGTATGAAATTACAGCTTGGTCGATTTCCTCATCGCAACCATTAAGCGACACAGCAGAAGGTGAAGAAGGTGTTGGCGACGACGGCGACGATGCCGTGATGATATGTCATCAGTTCAAATGAGTCTTTACTTAGGTAAAGGTGTCTTAAATTCGCTCATAAACAATCTACCCGTTGAGCTCCACATTCCTATCAATCCTATCAATCAATACTGTGGTCCGGGCACAAAGCTACAAAAACGCTTAGCACGTGGTGATTCGGGCATTAATCCCTTAGACGCTGCCTGTAAGGAGCACGAAATTGCATACGCTCAACACAAGTCCTTGAACGATCGACATAAGGCAGATCAAATACTCGAAAACAAAGCTTGGACACGTGTCAAATCAAAGTACGCAACGCTTGGAGAAAGAGCAGCTGCTTTGGTGGTGACTGGTGGCATGAAGATCAAACGTAAACTTGGAATGGGGGTGGGGCAGAAGAAGACGAAGAGTTACTTTAGAAATCACGTAATCAGCAAGGTTAAAAAGGCTATGAAAAAAGTCCTTCCACAACCCTACAGAAGGCCGCCTCCCAAGCTTTGAGAGCCGCGAAAATCGCCGTAAGGAAAGCAGGTGGTAAAAAGCAAATTCGACTACCCAGGACGATACCTTTTGAAGGAAAATCTGGAGGATTTCTACCATTGATTCCCCTGTTTGCGGGTCTTTCGGCAATTGGAGCCCTCAGTGGCGGGGCGGCAGGAATAGCTAAAACCGTAATCGATGCTAAGAATGCGCAAAAGAAATTAGAAGAAGATCAACGTCACAATAAAGCTCTGGAAGTTATTGGGGCAAAAGGATCCGGTCTGTATATGAAAAAGAACGCTCGCGGAGGCTTTGGATTGTACATGAAGAAACAAAAAAACTACCAATAAAGCTACCCAATAGATCGTTATATGATGTGGACCTTTTGCGATATGTCAACCGTTTAAAAATTCCTCATTTTAGAGGGGTTTTCATGCGCGACTCTCTACCACATCAGCAGCAGCCCTGGCAACGCGAATGTGCCATCATAAATTTGGATGACTCTAATAATCCGGGGACTCATTGGGTAGCCTATAGAAAGATAAACAATGTTGTTGAATATTTCGATTCATTTGGTGACTTGAAGCCGCCGAAAGAACTCGTGAACTATGTGGGGAAGAATGTTCGAATCTATTACAACAACGACCAATATCAAAACTATCAACAAATCAACTGCGGAAACCTCTGTCTACAATTCCTATATAATGGAGCAACATCATCAGGAGTTTAATAAAATGAGAGACGTTATTAAACTCCTGATGAAGAACATTACCTACGAGGTTTGGCGAGAAATTCCCCAGAAATACCGAAAAGAACTAACACAATTTTTACCATGAGTTAAGTCATCAAAATTCCTAGATTAATATAGTTTTAAGTACCACATTAGCATATCTAAATTACACTTTCCAAATGTTTCTCTTTAAATAAGAACCTGTATAAATAGACACCCCGACCTAATACAAATAACATTGTCTTTGCTGAAGTCGTGGTGTCAACCTCGTATTGTCATTGATAATTGTTCGTTTAAGTAAAATAAAAGTTTTTAAAAGGTAAAAGTACGAAATAAAAAATATAATTGGCGCAGTCAGTAGGATACAGGAAGTGAAAACCTAGAGGAAAACCAAGTTCATCTGTTTTCACCGTTGGTTTCAACCATTGACCTGGACGAGCAGAACTACGAAGAAAAGAAAAACTATGAACAAGTAAGTGTTGAGCTCATATTTCCTTCGTAATCATCCTTTACCTTCCTAAGTGAATTTAAATAAGTTATTTTTCGTTCTTTTACAAATTTTATTTTATTTTTTTTTGGTATAAAGGTAAAATCTTTCCTTATAGAAAGTGAATTTACCTAAAAACCAATTTAATAATTTTTGATATAAAAGTAAAATCTTTCCTTATAGAAAGTGAATTTACTTAAAAATCATTATCTTACACCATTAAAAGGTACTTTAAAATTTTTATATAATATACATTTATTTTCGCGGCATATTTTATCAAACAGAATAAATTCAAGCGACGTAAGAATATTCTCTGACTAATCAATCAGAGTGAAATCCTTACATGAGCATAAACGAAATTACAGTCTTTGAATAAACTGAACATTGCACCTAAAATGGCAACTATTCAAGCCGCCAAAGAAATTTCGCACACTCTCCGTAACTTTTCCGGACGTAGTGAGCATCTAGAATCTTTTGTAAATGCAATAGATAAATTTTATGATAGATATGGAACTACCACGGATAATAGCTTAAGCGAATTTGTATACGCAGCTATTTGTTCGAAAATTGTTGATGAGGCCGGCGACTTCTTACTACGTCGCCCAGACTTAGATACGTGGCCACAAGTCAGGAAAGCCCTTCGTGAAAAATTCGGAGACAAGGTTGACCGGCACGTATTACAACAACAATTTATATTTTTAAGTAGAAATAGAAATGAAACAGTCATAGACTTTTTAGAACGACTTAAAATAACCAAAATGAGGTTAAATTTAAAAATAAACTCTGACCCTGAGATTAATCCAGCTACAAAATTAGTCTTAATTAATCAAAATGAAATTACTGCTGTCACAGTATTAATATCCAATTCGAACGCGGAATTACGAACCCTACTCTTATTAAAAAATCCCAGAAACATAGAAGAAGCAACGTCCTTAGTAATAAATCACTCCTTGCTAGAACAACAAGTTAACCTAAGACATTCTGATCATAACAAAATTCCACAGAAACATAACCACCAAAATAACAAATCATTTCAATCTAACTATTTCTCAAAACCCCAGCAAAATAGCTATCCCCCTAGAAATTCGCATTACCAAACAATGCAACGTCAACCTATATATTACCCAAACAATCAGAATAACCGATTTTTAAATAATACTCCTGATAATCATTATAGCCCACAAAATATGCAAAGAACCCCATTTCCAAATCAACCCATAAACGTTCAACCCCGACCAATTCAACAAAAATTCTTCACAAACGAACAAGTATTCGGCAAACCAACAAATGTATTTGCACCCAAAAATTCTCACAAACCAACAAGTAAGCCAGAACCAATGTCCACCTCAAGCAAACTACCATCGACAAGAAATTTCACCCAAAATTATAGGCCACAAAATCATTTTCAAAACCGCTACTCGAACAACAGAAAACCACCGTTCACGTTCGAAGAACTAACTAATTTAGAAATCGTCTCTAATGACACTACATTCCAAAACCTTTCCGATTATCAAAATAACGACTACTACGCAGAAGATGACGACAATAATTACTATATTAACGACCATCAACATACTAACAATTATTATGACACTAACGACTATGAGGAAAATTCCGCTAACATAGAAAATGAAATTAGTCAAACACCAAATTTTCGATTGATAGAACACCAACCAAACAAAAGGTAGACCTTAACAATCTAATACCAAATTCTTTACCCTTTATAAAAATCGCTAATCCACCTCTTAAACTATTAATCGACACAGGTTGTCACCCTTCATTGCTTCGCCCATACATAGCCGAAAAGTATTTCTCGGATAAAATTTTCCAAAGTAGTACCCCTATTGTCACTTGCAACGGAAATAGTAACGCAAACTCCAAAGCCAATATCCCTATTTTTGAAGAATTTAAGCCCTCGACCGATAATTTAGAATTTGTTTTATTTAACTTTCACGATTACTTTGACGGTATAATTGGCATACGCGACCTACGAAAATTGAAATTAAATATAGACCTACAGAATAAAATTCTTTATAATAACCAAATAAAAATACCCTTATACTATCGAAACCAATTTAATGCACAAAAAATTGAAATCCCACCGTATACGTCAACATTAAAAAAAATTAAAACCAACCTACCCGACGGCGAACTCCTCATCCCCGAGATAACAAACGACACTATAACAATACCTAGTTCTATCTTACAAATTAAAGACGAATCTACAGTAATTGAATTTTGTAACCGAACTTCTCAAACAGTATTACTGCAAATTGACGGAAATCTTTTAACCCCTTTTGTCGAAAACTACGACAACGACAAATTCGAATGTTTTCACATTAAAGAAATATTGCCAAACAACTCAAACGATATCGACGATTTTGATTTTTCTCTCATTAGAACTGACCATATGAATTCCGAAGACAAAACAGCCATAAGAAAACTTCTTATCAAATACAAAGAAATATTACACCAACCAAATCAAAAATTAACATTCACGAATCAGGTAAAACATGACATTAAAACGACTGACGAAATACCCGTGCATACGAAATCATACCGTTATCCCTTTATACATAAAGCGAAAGTGCAAAAACAAATAGCAAAGATGCTAGAAGACGGCATAATCCGACCCTCGCAATCTCCTTGGAGTTCTCCTATATGGATAGTACCGAAAAAGATAGACGCGAGCGGGAAAAAGAAATGGCGAATTGTCGTAGATTACAGGAAAATAAATGAAAAAACAATTGACGATCGGTACCCATTACCTAATATCACAGATATATTAGATAAACTCGGACGGTGTCAATACTTCACGACACTCGACCTAGCCTCTGGATTCCACCAAATTGAAATGCACCCAGATTCAATTCCTAAAACCGCATTTAACGTCGAAAACGGACATTTTGAATATGTCAGAATGCCGTTTGGTTTAAAAAATGCCCCCGCCACCTTTTCTAGAGTCATGGACAATGTCCTCAAAAACTTAAACGGTAAAATATGTTTAGTGTATATGGACGACATAATTATTTTTTCAACCTCCCTTCAGGAACACATTAATAATCTAAAATTTGTATTTGAGAGATTAAAAGAATCAAGACTTAAAATCCAATTAGATAAATCTGAATTTTTAAAAGACACGGTCGAATTTTTAGGACACGTCATAACACCAGAAGGTATTAAACCAAATCCCAACAAGCTTAAAGCAATAGAAAATTTCCCCATTCCTAAGAACCCTAAGGAAATAAAATCCTTCCTCGGATTAGTAGGTTACTACAGGAAATTTATCAAAAATTTCGCGAACCTAACTAAACCACTAACAAACTGTTTAAAAAAAAATCACAAAGTCGAACATACCTCACAATTCGTAAACGCCTTCAACACATGTAGGAAAATACTAATGAACGACCCTATACTGCAATACCCCGATTTTTCCAAGCCTTTTAATCTGACCACAGACGCATCAAATTATGCAATAGGCGCCATTTTGTCGCAAGGACCCATCGGATCTGACCTTCCGATCGCGTACGCGTCAAGAACTCTAAACCCGGCTGAAAGTAATTACAGCACCATCGAAAAAGAACTATTGGCAATAGTTTGGGCAACTAAGTATTTTAGACCCTATCTCTTCGGAGTAAAATTTAAAATAATAAGCGACCACAAGCCATTACAATGGTTATTCTCACTAAAGGATCCTAACTCCAAATTAGTACGCTGGCGACTAAAGTTAGAAGAATTCGACTACGAAATCATATATAAAAAAGGTACAGCAAACACGAACGCAGACGCGCTCTCGCGAGTAGAAATCAACCCGATTGAACTCGATAACAATGACACAGACAATTTATCAATGATTGCAAATCCCGAGGAATTAGACGAAATACCTGACCTCGATTACGACGAAATCGAATCACTACTAAATCAAATACAAATAACTTCTGATAAACCCTCAATAAAACAAGAGACAACAAACAAACAAAAACCTCGTAAAACCATAATACATAGCGATATACTCATAAAACCAAAATCAAACCCCATATCACACGACGAAGAAGAAATTAACCCCGATGAAATTCAAGCTAATAACGATCCCCCAGACACAGATAATGAAACCATACACTCTAACCACGAAAATCCGATAATAGGCATTCACCATACTAATAAAAGCATTAATACCTTTAAAAACCAAATTATTATATCTAGCCACAAAAAATCCGATAACAACCACCGCAAAGTAACAAGAGAAAAACTCTTTGAAAAAAATAGAATATAGCTTTCAATCCCAAACACCGATAACGAACACATAATCACAGATTTCATAAAAGAATACATGACCCTGAAACAAACATATTGCTTACTTTTTAAAGACAAGTCGCTAGAACCTACATTCATTAGAACATTTCAAAACTACTTTAAAAATAATGCATTTACACTAATTAAAACCGATACAATTCTTACCGACGTCACCGACGAAGACGAACAAAAAGAAAAACTACAACTATACCACGAAACAAAAACAAGCCATCGAGGTATACAAGAAAACATCAATGCAATTAAAAAAATATTTTATTGGCCTAAATTAGATCAAGACGTTAGAGACTACGTAAATTCATGCGAGATATGTCAAACAAAAATTACACAATACATACAAGATCATACTCAAAACTTGCGAACTTTAAACGACATAATAAAACAACAATTAGAAACAAAACAAAAAAAAACTCTCGATAAAATTAACGAAAACAGACAAACAGACATAGATATAGACATTAAACAAAACCTGTATAAAACAAAAAACAGAAACGCTTCACAAAAGAAAACAACCAACCGCTATCAAAAATTAGAGGACCCCAGTAGTAGTACTAGGCCGCTTTTGGCTCAATTTGACCTTGAAACTGACCTTTAAAGTGACCTTGGTGGTTTTCCTCGGAAAATGGTTTTGGAAAATTTTTTTTTTTTTTTTTTTTTTCGTGAGCCTTGGCCTCCTCCTCTAAAAAGTGGCCTCTAAAAAAGAGTCCATTGAGGTCCTCCGCCGCCGCCCCCTCCGCCGCCCTCGACCTTAAAAGTGGCCTAGATGGTTTTAAAAAAAAAAAATGTGTTCTTGGAAAATGGTTCGCGAGCCTTGGCCTCCTCCTCCTCCTCTAAAAAGTGGCCTCTAATGAGGCCTTTGAGGCCCGCCCACCGCCGCCGCCGCCGCCGCCCCCCAGAAATCCAGCGAGCGTCACCGCTGACGCCGGCACTGTGGAGTCCACACTTTGCTGCTGCTGCATAGACAACCACCCTGTTTACGTTGTAGCGTAATGTTGGTTGCCTATGCATGCATGCTGCATTCATAATTAAACAAACAATAAGAGATTTATTTTTTTATTCAATATAATACAAATAGAAACGTATTGCGCCATTTTTAATCACAAATCCACCTTCTTCTTCTTCTAGTTCAATCGGCTTGAGGAAAATCGCCCATCATTTTCTCCACACCCCGCTTTTAAATGACTGCAATAATTAGAAGAAAAAAAAAAATTAAAATTAAAAAAACGGAAAAAAAACTTACTGATTTAGCGGCGGCAGCGACGGCGGCGGATTCAATCAATTCGGCTTGAGGAAAATCGCCACCGCCGGAGACGGTTTCCAGCGGCGGATGCGGCGTCGGCGTCGTCGACACTGTGGAATCGCTCATGTTTTTGAACTAGATGTGCTGACGATGGATGCTCGAGCGCGACTCAGCCGCCATTGAAACCAGAGTCCGCGCGCGCACACCGCCTACCACCGATGCTCTCAGCTGGAATCCGAACGCCGCCGACGCCTCGACATCGATGCTCTCAGCCAGCTGGGGAACCGTGAATTAGGAGAGCGCGCTATCTCCCTGCAACGACCTTCGTTAGCCTCGAGCGCACGTGCCCGCTATCTCGCGGTCACAGCATAGATTTTACATCATATCGAGCAAAATTTTTCACAATATTTTTTTCTACTCATTTATTAAAGACATATACATCAACTGAGTTATAAGTCGTATGTATGGACGATTATCTAATAATAATAATAGAGGATAGTAAGTTTAAATAAAAAAGAAAAACAGTTTTAATAATATATATATTTTTTAAATGTAAATTATATTATAATAGATATAATGGATAATAGTAAGTTTTAAATGTCCAAGGATATTGATATCACTGATCTGGATGATGATGATGATGGAAACCCCAGGGGAGGGTGTCATGTGAATCATCTAATAATTTTCGTTTATCATCTAATGAATTTAAACCAATTTTTGTTTGATTTATGCTGTAAACTTTATGTTTAAACGATTGAATTGTACACTGCGAAATAATTTTATCTTTCTTTTCAATTAAACAATCCACATAATCTTGAAAACTTATATCATTTTTTACTACGGAACTTTTAATACCTTTTGATTTTTTAACTATAGATTTATCCTCAACTTTATACGTATACATTTTAGATCTTAAGCCTATGAAATGAGTTATAATTTTACCGTTTGTCTCATCTTTCATTAAACCTGGAACCTTCTTATTACACAGTGGAATTTGATATGGATTATTTGAGGCATAATCACTAGTGTCAAATCTGTCAATATGGGCATTAATCACCTCCTTATACACATCATTACATTTAATCTCATAGATAAAAGAATCTGTATCAGTATATAGGATCTTACAAGCGTCATTTCCTAATTTAGATAACATAAAGTCATAATGAAATTCATACATACATGTTTTTGAAATATCTAAAATAGACATTCCAATGTATATGGGTTTGTTGAATAAAATTTCTGATTTACGTAATTCAATAGCCATTAAATCATCCGAAAAAATGGTTCTACTATGGAACCTTGGACTTGCTATTAAATTTTTTGCTCCATATCTTCCCTCCCACTGCGAAACTAATTTAACTACACGATGTTTTCGAATATTTTCCATCGTTTTACCGTATACTGAATTTACTTTTAATTTATAATAATCTTTTTCAAATTTGTTTGTTGTTTGTGCTCGAAACTGTGTATTTAAAGTTACGTATGGTTTTAACCATGCTGATTGTTTAAATTTTAAAACTCTATGTATTTTACGAATTACTAACCCATGATTTATTGCTTGTTTTAAAGCTCGATAATGAATAATGTATTTAGTTTTGTTATAAAGCGTTGTTAAAAGTTTGCAAAATTTTGATCCTTCAGGTTTTCTGTGCTCGCAGCAAAAAGGAAAATCCTTATGCATACTATGAAGGTGATGGGGATAATCTAAGTCAACCTCTAGTATATACCCGATGTCTGCGTCATCGGGAATACTCAATACATCTATATTTGTATCATCCCATTCAAATCCGCCATATGGAAGGGGTTGTGACATAGCCCAACCATACAAATTATTGACGTCTACGTATAATAAGTACTTGTCAGGTTTAGATTTGTCATAATCATGCATATATTTATTATTCGCCTCAGAATAACGACAACAACATTGGCTAATCCCACCGCGTATCGCGTTCTCAATAAATAATATCATATCAATGTCATGAAGAAGCTGTAATTTACACCCTGTATATCTTAACATCGAGTCCCAACTATATCCGGGAATGGTGTAATAGTGGGCCGGGTCAAGACCACTTGTACTATATCCGATTTTTCGAAATCTCTCAAAGACGTCGGCCAACAAAATAATGTCAGTTTTCAAATACAAATCGGAATATTCACCTAAATTTTTTATATTAAAATGTCTCCATACCTTTTGAGCATGTTCATACTGTTTATTAGTAATATCTTTATTGTTAAGTTTATTAAAAAAAACAGATTGTGGAGGTAATTGAGTTTCCTTAAGCTTATCAATATTGTCAATGTAGTCGTATGGAAATACACCTTTACGTGTAAGTAAGTAAAATTGCTCTCGAGTACAACATTCAAATGCATACTTTAAATTGTTAAAGTCTTGCATATCCAAAAGGGATACTAATTCATCTAAAGACGTTCCTAAAAATCGCAGCGAATCTATAAAACGAAATTTAATACCGTTAGCCATGTGTTGAGTGAATGATATATACTTTTCATTATTTATTGGTAGTAAAGAAATTTTACCTAATTTAGCCAAATCTCTTATGATAAAGTGACTATCGTAACCGCTTAAATTATGGAAAACAATTGGAACTACAAATCGCTTTCTAAAATTCAAATTACATGAGTTATGAGCAAATCCTCGAAAATCTCCAGTAAAATGATCATGATCTCGCACGATAATGTCCGTTTCAACAAGTCTTTGTTCGCAAATATGACAAATATGAGCTTTAAAATTTGAAAAATTTTCTCTCATGGGAACTATATTCTTAAATTTAGATTCAACCATTTGTGCGCATACTACCATTTCATTGGCGAACCATTTCATACAGTCAGGACCTCGATAACTGTTAAAATATGACAGACTATTATCATAGTCACATTTAACATAGTAGCCACAACTGAATGCAATGTGTCGCTGATATTTAATCATGTTAATATTAACATTATCAAGAATCGGTTCTAATAATGATTCGAAATCAGCGTATATCACAAATGGTGTTTTTTGTTTGTAAATAAAATTCTTAAACTTTATAAAAGTTTCCTTCGGAATTGTAATTTTACATTCATTATTTTTTTCACATAATTCTATATGTAAATTCAAACGTTCTTCACTTGAAAAATAATTTTCCTACTACAAACTTATTAATATTAACTTCAAGCGATATCACGGATTTTAATGCCCAATTTGACGAACGTTCCTGAAATTCCGATAGTTTAAATAAAATATAGTTGATTATATGATTAGTAAACCATTCAAATAATATTGTTGAAGAATCAATCGGAGCATATTTACTGTGAAAATATTTAAAATCTACTATGTCATCATCATCTACTAATTTTCTAATAAACTGACCACAAAAAATAGTGTTTACTTTTATTAATGACATTTTTGATAAAACTTTTTCTACTTTTTCACAAAAAATTTTAAAAGCATCCATTAAAAATGGTAAAACATCTTTATGTCTTAAATTTATAATAATCCCAGTAATAACGTTATTTTTGAAAATTGAAATTAAATCATTCCATTCTACTGAAGACGTCGTCGTCGTCGTCGTCGTCGGTATATTATGTAATTTATTATATATAACTTTTAAATGACTAATTTTTGTTTGCCACGATCGAACTTGACCTGATAATAAATTAACATTCTTAAGTTTATCACAGCATAAATCAATCGCAATTTTTACATGTTTTAACCATGCTTCACAGTCTATATGGGGAAATTTTTCATAAAATTTTGAAATAAGTTTATCAATATCCTTTATTAATTGGTCGGACATTTTTTAAATTAAAACTTACTATTCACAAACTTAAAGAGTGCTTTAGGGGTTCCCTTTTCAGCGTTCTTCTCATCGACGACGCAGTCACCTTGATACACCACAGAATATTTTCCGTTTCCCAATTCATCAACGTGATTCTTCAAAATAGATAATGATCGACGTGGTAAGAATATAACTCGATTCTCCAGTTCAAGCAAAATCGTTTCACCATATTTTGAATTAACCAATTTAGCAATGTAGATTTTCTGAGGCTCATTAATTGGCAGGCTTTTCAATGCAACCACCGGTTTATTTTCACCACCTTCTAGGAGAGACGAATTTATTTCATTTAAATTCATTTTTCTCTAAAATAATATGTACTTTTATTTTTATGCAAAAAATGAAAAATATTTACTTACATTTTTTAACGCTTTAACACAAAGAAACTGATTTACTAGTAATATGATGCTGTTTTCACAATGAAATTATTAATCAAACTGATTTATTAGCGACACGTGTACTGTCTTTTATAATAATAAAACCTAACCTCATATCCTAGATGTTAGCCTCAACCTTTTATTTCAAGGCTATACTCTACTGATGTTGCTCTAACTATAGCTCGATAACGTTTTTGCATCATTCAAGGTTATAATTTGTACTCTACTGACGACGACGATGACGTTACTCTAACTATAGGTCGATAACGTTTTTTTTTTTTTTAGTACATACACTTCCTAATCGGAAATTTTTCAAGTATTTTGTGGTCCTGAAAAGGACCGTTTGGGGAATTTTCCCCTCTACAAGGTATTTTGTGGTCCTGAAAAGGACCGTTTCTGGGACTTTTAATTTCCCGACAAGACATTATCATCCTCATTAACATTTTTTATGCAGATTATACAGTTTTTAGTGAGATAAAAAATAAATAAGACCTGTTCGCACCTAGCGCAAAGGCACATTTCAGGCTCTAAATTACTCATTCTCCCACTAAAATGCTGAAATGCATTCTCACCATCATAATAAAAGGGGTTAACCGTCTGTGCTTCAAGATAAAAACACCCTAAACAAAGCTTTCTACCTTGACATACATAAAAAGTTTGAATCATGCACAACGTTTCTGTTTGTACATTTGATAAAAACTCTTGACGATTAACCTCTTTTACTATGTAATCTTTTGGATCCCATGTTCTACTATCAGTTTCGATACCCTCATCTGAAATTGGTTCCTCGTTATTGACGGCGGCGGCGGCGGCCATTTCAATGGGATCGTGTGTATGTGTTGAGAGCAAAGACTTGACTGAATTTTTTTTTAGATTATAATAAAACTTTGATTTATATGTTTTTAATTTGAATTCTAATACTAATTAGTATAATCTATTGCATATGATATCACCTCATATGGTTTTCCGTTTTGCATAATCATTCTTACCGCCCTCGCGCGCTCTCGGCGTCGTCTTCATTTAAGAATAATTTAGTTCATTTTACGATCAGTTTGCTGTCGACAGGCATGAATGATCAAATTAAAATATTGAGTGACATATCAATAATACCAATCAAAAAAAACAAAAAAATGTCTAATCCAGATATGTCGTTGGAGTCGATAGTTGCTGATGCTACCAGTGCTTCCACCTCTGATGTCACCACCATCGCCGTTCCCGTCAATGATGTCGCCGCCTCCAACACTATCATTGAATCAGTAAGTTTTTGTTTTTGTTTTTTGTTTTTCCCTTACTAAATTATTATTGTATAGGAATTTATGGATTTAACGTTCGATGCAGACGATCCCTTCATCAAAAACATATTTTCGTCGGATATGTTTTTGAAGGAAGAGGAGAACCCTCCGACGCTGTCGATGACTAAACCGCCTCAGCCGCCGCCGCCGCCTCCGATGACGCCGGTAGCATCTTTAAAGAAGAAACGAAAACTAACGGAGGAGACGACGCGAAAATTATTAGACAGAGTTACCGAAAGATACAACTTTTTTTTAGTGTTGAAACCTAGAATATTAAAATTATTAGAAGATAAAAAAAAAATTAAAAATGATATGTGTGAATTACGCAAAAAAATAAATCAATACGCAGTTAGATTAGATCAAATTGATAGTGAAATTTTTGCAATATCAGATTCAGAATTTTTAAAATAATTTTTTTGCTACATAATTCACACATATCATTTTTAATTTATTTTTTATCGGATATTTTAATATAATAAATTACTTAAATCATTGTGCGCAATTTCAGATTCAAAATTTTAAAATCATTTTTTGTAACTCTTGTTGTTCGCTATAGAAGAGTCCCATCTCTACCATTAAATATGAACGGGTCTCTCGTTTGACTCGATGACTATCTCAACGTCGACGACGTTGAGATAGGTTATTAAACCCATTGTTGTTGTTGGCAAATCTATTATCACGCCTCGCGGTTTTAAAAAATATATATTATTAAAACTATGTTTTTTTTTTTATTTAAACTTACTATTCCCCTATTATTAGATAATAGCCTGATCATCCCCACACACACACACCCAACTTATAAAAGGTGATGTATATGTCTTTAATAAATCAGTTGAAAGTAGAGAATGTCATTAGTAGTTGAGTACAGAACTAAGCTAAAAAAATATTGTGAAAAAATTTCTCGACTAAACAAAGATATTGTGTTTTACGAAGAAACCAGGCAAGTTTTAAAAGATTTATCAAATTTGTGTTTAAATGATGGTCCTATTAAACGCAAATTATGTGATATTAACAGCGATATTCAACGGTTTGTTGTATACAAACCTACCTAATGGAGTGTCTAATATGGCGGTATGTTTTAATGAAAACCAAAAAGAATGTAACCGCTCTGAATGGCAAATGATGGGTAGAACCTATTTAAATGATGGAAAGTTACAAGTTTTTTACGTAAGATTGCCCTCAACACCATCTGAATTATATTACAAGTTGAAATTATTATTTCCGAATAGAAGTGAAGGTGATCAAGAAAAATGGTATAAAATTGGTGAAACTATCACCAATTGTACTCATCCTCTAGGAATTGGAACTGGAATTGGGGGATTAGTAGGAGGAGGAGGAGGAGGAGGAGGAGGCGAAGTCACACTAGGAGGAGGAGGAGTTGATCAACGACAATTTTCAATAACATGTGCTACATTTGGTTTAATGTTATTTATAGCATTAAAAATGATTGTTAAATATTTAAGGAAAATATTAAATAAATAATATATATGAGATATGTTTTATTTAGTGTTTTTTTTTTAATATTTAAGGGAAAATAAAAACATAAAAACAGTTTTATACACATTTATTTATAAAACATTTTATACATGTTTATGGCAAAAAAAAATTTAATTAGGTAAAATAGTATTAGTAAACCAAGAAACTAAATGATCCACGTTTCTTTGCGCACACATAAATTTTCCTTTTGTTGAATGATGATGGCAACACTGCTGTGGAATTGTCTGTCGAAAATTTTCCGTATCCCATCTAGTTTTATCATACTTGACTACATCATGGATGATAGGAAATATTTGCAGTTCCTCACACTTACTTTGTAAAAATGAAAGTTTTTGTTCACCTCTAACGTAAATTATGTCAGCCGAATGAAGTAGGTAATTTTTTAAAATGTCATTAATTTCGCTATATTCAATATAACCAGAGTTAAATCGAATCCCATGCAGATTTTTCTCTAAATAATTCACAGTCTTTTTATCACTAACACTAAGATTTTTAAATTGTGTTGGCGATTTAAATAGAAAATTTAATCGCTGTTGTCCAATATGGATGGAGAGCTCTTTTGGATGAAACACTTTTTCAATAATAAAACCTTGAATGTCTACTAGTGCCACTCGCATGATGATTGAAAATAAACTAATTTTAATTATATTAGGGGAGGCTTTTTTATATCTTCTGTGAATCGCGTGTGACCTATGATACACCTTGATATTATCGAAGTATGTGAAACCAAGGTTGCAATAGAAACCTTGATGTTACCACCGGAGAGAGAGATAGAGCGAAGTATGTGAAACCAAGGTCGCAATAGAAACCTTGATGTTACCGGAGAGAGAGAGAGAGAGAGATCTGGAGTCAACACTCATTACGAGAGGCTTTTTATTACTTCCGTGAGTGGGTGATATTCCATGAGACAGTCGTGAACTATGATGCAATAAACTTTGGTGTTATCAGGGAATCCTACGTCCGATTCAATTTCCAACTTTACATCGACGGTTGATGACTTTATAGATTCTTCCTGCTTACTACAATCTATGATAAACAATGTACGTAATTTAAAATCAGAAACGGTTAGAAGGGCACCACGTTTTCGATTAGAGTTTGTGTAACTAGGATAAAATTCTGTATAGTTGAAATATGCATCGTTGAAGCGATCACTAGCAAAATCAAATTGCGATCTATCCATCGGGTAATAATCTCCATTTAATATTAATCTAATATTACGAATATTCAAGTGATCAAATGTTGTAGGATCAGCCGCGGCTATATCACGTTTTTCGGTTTGGAAAAATATCATAACGTAGCGAGGTCTTTCAATAGCCGTACTAGTTTTCACAGGCCAGATATCTTTTTTAGCATTTGGCGTTATGGCTGGCAGTTCGTTAAGTTCCCATTTTCGGAAGGGGATTAAAATAGGCCGGTCCGATTGAATTGCCTTCAACAGTTTTTCATTTACTTCATAATTGGGGTAGATATGTTTAACTCTTACTTCAATGCTTTCAATATTTATTTTAACTGTAGTTACCGATCCGCCGCCATTTTCCTTAATATTTATACAATCGTTATCGTTTCGAGCACGAACAAAGCGAAAAGTTTGTCTACCACACGTAATCCTAGGATAATCATTGAAAACGTTGAAAATATGCTTTAGCGGTAATAGTAGACTGAAAGATTTACTATTCGTGAGAATTGGTGATGAGGGATAATTCCAACCGGCAATAGACATGTGACGCGAGTCGTCAGGTGAATAGCAGGTATATGCGCGAACGGTACTAACTATGCCAGGATCTCGCACCGTCTCAATCTCTTTTCCACTCTCACTGTATGTACAGGAATCGAATAGAAATGCTCCGAAATTTTGAGTTAATGAAACATCACCCGTTCCGGTAACTATTAATTTTCCCTTAATATCCAATAGCGAATCGTACATAGCAAAGAACGAATCCACTTGGTTGATAACAATTTCCACAATGTCATTGCAGTTAAACGATTTTACATAAGGAGCATAGTATTTAAATTCACATTTTCGAATTGATTCATCTATTACGGGTGACCCGTATAGATTAAACATCGGTAATTTCTCAGCTGATTCAGCGACTTTTCTTTTCTTATAAACTATTGATGACGATGACATGGTGGTTGTGGTGAGGATGGTACGTTGTCAACAAAGAATCTTCTTATACTAATAATTAATTGGGTTTTCACTGCTTATAACCATTTAGGTCGAGGTCTAAGTTCCAATACTAGGGTGCTTGTTTCACCACGGAAATTTACTGATTCTCCGTTTTGATCGACTGCCAGTACGGTAATATTAAGAATTTCACGTTGAGGAATGACTGGTAAATACAAGAGATTTGAAGGCGTTTCGTCAATTATATATCCAGGATCTGATTTAACGGAGAATTCGTAGATTGTATGAGCGGGTGTGTTTCCGTCAAACGCCCCCGTCGTAATGTTACAGTCAAAACGTACGGTTGACACTTTTATAATGTTGACGGGTAAATCTGACGAATGTATTTGAGCCGGAACGAGATTTTTTTCGGAAAATCCCAACGTACGTCCAATATTGTTAGGTTCCTTAAACGATATGGTATAGAACTTGCTGAAAATTTCGCATTTTAACGTATTATTATTAGGCTTCAATGAAAAATCTCGATCTGGATCAACGGAATTCTCCAAACCCATTCGTTTCCGAATAAATCTCTCAATATCTGAAATTTCATAACTACCTGCTGGAAAGACAATTTCGTTTAATTTGTTGTGCGCATCATAGTAGTAAAATTTTTGACCCTCTTCAATGTTCGGTATGGAATTATACGAATGAAACGATCTCAACGCTAGCTCATATTCTTTTTCAGGATTTAAAACGATAGGTGTTTGAGGTTTAAATTCAAAAATATGATTATTGCTGTTGACTCTCAACAACTGAGACATAATGAAGACTAACGAATTTTTAATAAATACAATAACTTAAATATATTCTTTATTTAAACTCTTTAAAACAATATATACATTTTGATTGCATTTGTGTACCACATACATCAGACCATACATGTCGACTGGAATTCGTTTGACATGGTAAAAACCGTTTTAACTCTATTCTGTACTCCCGTGGAATGCTATACCAGACTGTCTGTAAATCACTCACGTTCAATAAAATCATTTGAATTGCATCCTCGAGGTAACTACGACGATTCATCACGTAAAAATTTCAAGCACAAATGTCCGCAATTTATTTGATTATAAGTTTGATATTGTTCGTTGTTATAGTAAATTTTGACAGGATGATTACGACTACTTAAATAACGAACAAGTTCTATGGGCGGCTTCAAATTACCAAATGAATCAAAATATTCAACAACGTTGTCGTTCATTTTTCTATATGCCACCCAATGTGTTCCGGGATTTTTCCAGCTATCTAAATTTACGATACCACATTCGCGGTGTGCGCGTACTCTCCTAGGTAGAGTATCGCGCATGAAAACACCTCGAAAATGAGGTATTTTATAAAGTTTAGCATATTTCAGTAATTCTTTATCGTATAATGCTCTATTAGGTAGCCTTAATGACGGTGACGTCGACGTTTTTTTTGAGGGTTTTTTTTTTTTTTATTTTCAAGATACAGACCGAAACCTCCTTTGCTATTCTTTCGTAAATACAATCCATGACCGATAGCTTCCATCGCTTTATTGTGACGTGTCTCTTCTTCCAGCTTCTTTTTCTTATTTTGAGCGTTTACAACGGAAGAAGCAATACTGGCCGCGCCTCCACTTAACGCCCCAAGGGCACTAAGTCCGGCAAACAAGGGAATGAGAGGAAGAAATCCTCCAGATTTAGAGTCGAATGGAATAATTCTAGGTATTCTAATGTTATTTTTACCTCCAGCACGTTTAACTGCCACTCTGGCTGCTTTTAAAGCCAACGATATGGCCTTCTTTAATGTCTTGGCAGGTTTCATGGATTTTCCAATTTTTTTTACAACGTGAGTGTTAAAGGAACATCCCATACCAAGTTTACGTTTGGTTTTCATTATTCCGGTTACAAGTAGAGCGTTGCCGCGTTCCCCAAGACTAGCGTCCTTTGATTTAACCCTTTGCCACGCTTGGTCTTCTAATATTTTATCGGCTTTATGACGTTCGTTCAATGAATCGTTCTGTGAATAGGCGATGTCGTGTTGTTTGCACGCGACGTCTAGTGGATTAATGCCCGGATCGCCACGTGCCAATCGTTTTTGTAGTTTTGTTCCCGGACCGCAAAATTGATACCCCCCACTAAGATGGATTTCAAAGGGTAATTTATTAATCAATGTATTTAACACACCCTCTCCTTCGTGCACAAACATTGAAACTAATAAATGAGCGTAACAGCTTCGATATTTATAAGACAATGAAGGTGATTCAACAAGTGCAGTCGTTGCCGATCGAAAATTTAGACGATTTTCAAGACAAAAAGTTAAATGGTATTAGTAAACATGGTCCGTTGTTACCCGACTCGTTTCGTGCCATAATCTGCGGTCCGAGTGGCTGTGGAAAGACAAATGTAATGTTATCCCTGTTGTTTAATCCTAATGGTGCTAAATTTGAAAATGTTTACGTATACTCAAAATCTTTATACCAACCAAAGTATCAGTTATTACAAACAGTAATGACTCAAGCAAAGGGTATAGGTTATTTTCCGTTTAAAGACAACGATGAAGTCATCAGTCCCACTAAAGCCAAAAAAAACTCCATTTTTATTTTCGATGATGTAGCATGTGATAAACAACAAAAAATTCGCGAATATTATTCCATGTGTAGACATAAAGATATTGATGCTGCCTACTTATGTCAAACATATTCAAAAATCCCGAAACAATTGATAAGAGATAATTGTAATCTGATTGTGTTATTTAAACAAGATGAAATTAATCTAAAGCACATTTTTGAGGAGCATGTCTCCCCAGACATAAGCTTTAATGAATTTAAAACCTTATGTTCAAAGTGTTGGATTAATAGGTATGGAACGGTAGTTATCGTAAAAGATTTTCCCATTAACAATGGCCGCTATCGAATGGGTTTCGATAAGTATATAAAAATTTGTTAATTTGTGTTAAACGTCACTGTATAGAATGATGTCGGACGATCGAGTTGCTGTGGCTGCACATAAACGAAAAGTTGCTGAACTAACTCGTGCTATACGAAAAAAATATTTAGCATTGAAATTAAATCGAACGAATGTAGACGATTCAATCAATAAACTTTTTAAACCAATAACCGATCCGTTAAAAGAAATTGCTTTTAAAAAAACTACTGCTGCTGCGACCGCCGTCGCCGCCCCCATACAAGTAAAGAACGAATCATTTATTAAAAAAGAATATAAGACGCATCCTACTAGTACTAAATTTCTCGATTTAGAAGATGTTGCCGAGTTTAATGAGCCCAGTATAATAGAAGAGGAACCTGATTTATCACCGAAACATTCCACTGAACCACCCATCGAATATTCCCAGGATGTAATAGATGAATATCTGGATCAGTATCCATCAATAAGTCATACTTACGTTAAAGATTACTGGTCAAATAGTGATAAAATTGATAGAAAATATGGTCCTACATATGATAGTGAACAAGATAATTGGACACTTGGTAATAGAAGAATTTCCTTTGATGTTAAAACCGGCGCTATTATGTTGTTGTCGGAGAAAGACTTTTCGGGGGGATATGTGAAAGGAACGCCAGGACTTTATCAATTAATATTTTATTCCGATCCATCGTACGCTCCCGATGATCTCGTAAACTATAAAACCATATTAGAACATACGGGTGCGCACTTGAATAGTAGAGGACATTTAAAAGGAGATAACAGTATAAAATGGTATAACATTATAAAACCTTTGATTAAAACCGTAGAAAAAAGTAAAAAATCTAGTCTCTCAAGTTTAGTTCAACATTTTGCCTCTTCATCACCGAAAGAAGGTAAAGGAATGCATTTAGAATATAATAACGCACCTATAGAATATATTTATTGGGACGATCCCCGAGAACTTATTTCTAGATTGAGACTACTTATCGCATCTAAAGAGGCAGGAAATACTTCGCATAACAATGAGATTGTTGCCATAATGAATGAATTGAGGGAGGCTAATATGATAAAATAAGTTTACACATCCACACGAATGTCATTTCAATGATGAGTGTTGATAAATTCGGACGTCATTCACGTTCGCGTGCATTTGCATCCAAACCACCTATTGTACGATTACCGCACACCCCTGATGGCAATGTAGATATTGAACATTTAAAGTTATGCAACGTTAAGGGGCCGCCAACAATTGATGAAGATGCCGCAAACAAAAAGTATGTCGATTCTATGATATCAAACCTTTCAAAATCATTAGATCGGGTATCGGATAACGTTAAAAATATGTCTGATACTATGGTTGATATGCAAAATAATATTGATGGAAATATGCAGTTTATTTCGAAACAAGAACAACAACAAACTACAGATTGGGTGACAAAAAAGTACGTTGACGATTCTTTGCAAAAAAGTATTGAAAACGCAAATAATAAATTATCAATAGAGCTTAAGTTATTTCTTAGAAATAACATTGTTGATAATTATTCAGAGATTAGAAAAAATATTAAAAACCTTGAACAAAATGTAAAGAAGAATCAAGAGCAAATTATCAAATTAATTGCAGCATCAAGGACTACTTTTACTACGCCTACACCATAAATAGTAAAATTATAAATCAGTCTATTTATTATCATGTCAATCGCGTCGGCGATGGAGGCGGTTACGTCACCAGAAAAGATTCAACTTGTTAATGAACTTCATAAATATGCACGAAAAAATTATCCGAGACGACGTACCGTAATCAAAGGACTAGATGATTTATGGCAAATGGATTTAGCTGAAATGAGTCGCTATGCACCGCAAAACAAAGGTTTTAAAATGATTATGGTTGTCATTGATTGTTTTTCAAAATTTCTATGGACTAGACCGCTAAAAACGAAAACCGGCGAAGAAATTACCAAAGCATTTGAAGATATTTTATCGCATACGAAACATCGACGCCAGCGTCGTCCGAAAAATTTACAAACCGATCAAGGTACGGAATTTTTTAACGCAAAATTTAAAAATTTAATAAAAAAGTATTCCATTAATCATTATAATACGTTTAGTGTTAAAAAGGCCTCTATAGCAGAACGGGTAATACGTACTTTAAAAGAAAAATTATACAAGTATTTCAGTTTAAACGGAACCTATAAATGGATTGATTATTTACCCAAGTTAACTCAAGAATATAATAATACGAAACATAGTAAAACGAAACTTAAACCAAAGGATGTGAACAAGACTAATGAAAAGATTCTTTTAACGAAAAGATATTCATATCTGAAAATTGCCGGACCGCGAAAATTACAAGTCGGCGATGTTGTACGCATAAGCAAAGCAAAGCATGTGTTTGAGAAAGGTTACACACCAAATTGGTCTACTGAACATTTTAAAATCATTAAAGTTAAAATAACCAATCCCGTTACATATTTGTTGGAAGATATGCGTGGTCAACCAATCATCGGAGCTTTTTACGAAGAAGAATTACAAAAGGTTAAAAATCCCGACATTTATCTCGTTGAAAAAGTGTTGAAGCGAAAAGGTAGAAAACTTTATGTCAAGTGGTTGGGGTTCGATATTACGCATAACAGTTGGATAGACAAGGATTCGCTTAAATAACAGGATTACCAATACATCTCAGTCAGTTGTATAAAATGTGTTCAACGTATAGTTCATCCTCCTCTGGATGTACTTCAGAAAGTTCTTATAGCGATAAACAAATGGATAGTGATTATTATAAACAAATTGATCAAGTCTCCAAAAAAATGTGTGAAAACGCAATCGATTTTGAGCATACTTTACTGTTGTATAAAGAGTATTCGACTGGAACAGCGACTGTGGGAAGCGGTCTTAGTCCTGCGAGAAAATTTGAACCTGCAATTGTTTTAAGTCAACCCTTTCGACCTCATCAGCAAATGTCTTTTGATACATTCGAATGGTTAGATCTTATGTCAATGTTGAAAGTTTTGCTTAAAAATTTTTTCGATGACTCACTTCCTCAATTTCCTGATGAATATGATTCTGTTGAAAATCTATGTGGAAGAAATTGTAAAGTAACTCAATATATAATGGATGATACAAAATTTCTAAGTATAAATAAAAAAAACGTTTGTATCGAATTGACAAGAGACCAAGTTTATTATTTAATTGATATAGATGAAAATTTGTTGTGCTATTACATTGAAGAATTGAATAATGTGAATTTTAACAATTACTACTTTCAAGTATTAAACATAATCAAACCGTATTTTGAAGACTATGAAGAAGAAGAAGAAGTTTGGAAGAATATATTAAAAAATATATTAAACTTGACTGATCCATTATTGGCTAATGCTCTCAGAGAATTTATTTATTTTTATAAACATAAATTTATAAATGCCTTACAAGGATTTAGTGTAGAATAAATTTTATATAAATAAATCGTCTTTTCTTTTATACCTCTCATTCTCATTCGATATGTCGATAAAGATAGTTGTGTCGTTGTTGCTCTCAATATCATTGGTAATTCATTGTGAACATATTAATCAAGAAGATGCTATTTCTTTTCTAAAACAATATGGGTACATAACCTCTGTTAGTAATAATAATAGTTTAGAAAATTTCGAATCGTATTTAATCGAGTTTCAAGAAAAATTTAATTTACCTGTTGATGGTGCCTTAAATGATGAAACTGTTCGATTAATGAAGCGACCAAGATGTTCTAATTATGATGAAAATATTGGATATGTTGATTCATATACGGTACACGGAAAATGGAATAAAACTAATTTAAAATGGCATTTTCCATCAGTATCAAGAAAGTACATTACAGTAGCCGCAAAAGCTTTCGAAATTTGGGCTAAAGATTCAAAGTTTACATTTACCAATGTTAAAATAGCTATGCCAAAACCGGATATTACCATAACCCTCGGCAGTAAACGTCATAGTTTTCGAACAAGTTGTTCGGGTAAAGCTGAATGTCCCCAGAATTTTGATGGACCCGGAAAAGTTTTGGGTCATGCCTATTATCCAAGGGACGACAGCAATTGCATTGAGATTCATCTTGATTCTGATGAAAATTGGAATTTTAGCTTGAATATCACGAATGTTCCGGATAACGAAAACAGTTTATTGGCTGTTTTAGTTCATGAGATAGGTCATACATTAGGTTTGGGTCATAGTGGTATTGAAAGTTCCATAATGTATCCGTGGTATCAGAGCGATATATCCTCATTACATGAAGACGATAAAATGGCTCTTGAAGCACTTTATGGCCCTATACCAACACGTCGTTATCTACCAATTAATCCTACTACTACTACTACTACTACTACTAGTACTACAACATCCCCACTACCTCTTCCTACTTCAGTTAATTTATGTGGAATTAAATCACCTGATTTTATCTTTCTCGCTAGCACAGCATCGTTTCCCAATTATCGTTTATATATTGGAAGCGGTCGTAAGTTATGGAAAATTGATCTTAATGATATGCGAATACCACAACATTTTGATTTAATTGAATCATATCTTCCTAAAGAAATAAAAACATCTACTATAACTCACATTTTTCAAAATGCTGTTGGAGATCTTATTAGTTATGCTAATGGAAGATGTTATGCGGCCTCGTTCCCAGAATTGCATATTCAACATGATTTTATTTTACCATTATCTAAAGACGTTCTAATAAATGCTATATTTCAAACAAATAGTGGAAGCATTTTTATATTTTACGATAACACTTCATACATTGAGTTTCTGGAAACACCTCAAGAAATACGTAATCGTGGACGAATAACAGATAAATTTCCTGGGCTTCCACCCGGTATTACGTCAGCGTTTAGATTTACAGATGGTTACATTTACTTTTTTCAACAAGATACTTACTATAAATTTAGTGAATATACAAGAAAAGTTGTTGCAGCAGGTCCCTTTAATTGGAATCTCTTTGGTATTCCATGTCCTGAAGACAGCTTAAAAGAACAATTAAAAACTTTACTGTCAAAAATAATATCTTTTTATGAATAAAAAAATGCTTATTAAGAATTATGTTTTTTTTATTAAAACAATATTTTATAAAGTAGTATATTTCATATTTTCTTCTTCTTCTTCTTCTTCTTCTTCTTCTTCTTCTTCTTCGTCTACTAGAATGTCATCATCATCCACATCATCGATAAGATATGAGGGTAAATATTTCTTCATTCTGCGTAGATACCCTTGAAACTCTAACTTTTTAAGTATATTTACCAAGCAGCATATACAAATAATTCCATCTACGTAATCGTTCATGACTTGAGATCCTTTACGATATCGAGCAGTTATTATTTGACATTCCTCTTCTGTATACATTCGACCCATACCATATACACTTTCACGTTCGTAAATTCTTTCTTGCTTAAACAAATGCCATGATAAGTCTCGCAAGAGATTTTTAAGATTATTCACTTTTGTTTCACTACTAGTTGCCATTTTTTTTTTTTTTTTTTTCAACTGACTTTGCATATCTATAAAACTTCTATATATGCATGAAAATAAAGGAGAGAGGGGATTTAAAATAACCTCGATTTAAAAAATATTCTTAACCAATATTTGAGCTTTAGTAGCTGCTGCTGCTGCTGCTGCTCAATATCTCACTATTTTTTTAATAATCTAATATTGAGGTATAACAACCTCGGTTCTTGTTGTTGTTGTTGAGTCCCATCTCTAACATTATAAATGAGTTATCTCCACCGTGACTTCGATAGCAGGCGCTCTCGAATCTCATGAAGGTCGTCGCAGCCGGGCGCCACGCGCGCTCGCGGCCCACACCTCCTTCCAGCTGAGCGTGGACGCAGCCGGCGGCGCGCGGATCCCATCCGCGCAGCTGAGAGCAGCGGCGACCGGCTGGAGCGCGGCCCCAGCTGAGAGCATCGTCGCGAGGTTAGCGGCGGCCGGCGGCGCGCGGACCGAGCATCGATGTCGAGGCGGCGGCGGCGGCCGTCGGCGGCGTTCGGATTCCAGCTGAGAGCATCGGTGGTTGGCGGTGTGCGCGCGCGGACTCTGGTTTCAATGGCGGCTGAGTCGCGCTCGAGCATCCATCGTCAGCACATCTAGTTCAAAAACATGAGCGATTCCACAGTGTCGACGACGCCGACGCCGCATCCGCCGCTGGAAACCGTCTCCGGCGGTGGCGATTTTCCTCAAGCCGAATTGATTGAATCCGCCGCCGTCGCTGCCGCCGCTAAATCAGTAAGTTTTTTTTCCGTTTTTTTAATTTTAATTTTTTTTTTTCTTCTAATTATTGCAGTCATTTAAAAGCGGGGTGTGGAGAAAATGATGGGCGATTTTCCTCAAGCCGATTGAACTAGAAGAAGAAGAAGAAGAAGAAGGTGGATTTGTGATTAAAAATGGCGCAATACGTTTCTATTTGTATTATATTGAATAAAAAAATAAATTTCTTATTGTTTGTTTAATTATGAATGCAGCATGCATGCATAGGCAACCAACATTACGCTACAACGTAAACAGGGTGGTTGTCTATGCAGCAGCAGCAAAGTGTGGACTCCACAGTGCCGGCGTCAGCGGTGACGCTCGCTGGATTTCTGGGGGGCGGCGGCGGCGGCGGCGGTGGGCGGGCCTCAAAGGCCTCATTAGAGGCCACTTTTTAGAGGAGGAGGAGGAGGCCAAGGCTCGCGAACCATTTTCCAAGAACACATTTTTTTTTTTTTAAAACCATCTAGGCCACTTTTAAACTTTTAAGGTCGAGGGCGGCGGAGGGGGCGGCGGCGTAGGACCTCAATGGACTCTTTTTTAGAGGCCACTTTTTAGAGGAGGAGGCCAAGGCTCACGAAAAAAAAAAAAAAAAAAAAAAAAAAAAAAAAAAAAAATTTCCAAAACCATTTTCCGAGGAAAACCACCAAGGTCACTTTAAAGGTCAGTTTCAAGGTCAAATTGAGCCAAAAGCGGCCTAGTACTACTACTGACCCCACTATTGTTAATGATATAAAAATTAAATCAAAACAAAAAACCTACCATAAGAAAATATTAAAACCCCAACGTCCTGTTACAGGAAGAAGAAATGAACCGACACATCGTTATCCTCTTCGTAATAACAATAACACAGGCACTAGACGTAAAAGAACTTGAGAACCCGATTTTACCCGTACACATCGGACAATCACACGTAATTGACTCCAAACATACCTTTATGTTTCACATTAACCTCACACTTCCAGAAAACTCACTTTCCCAAATCAAATACTCATTAACGAAATTAGAAACCACCCTTAACGACCTACCCACAGCAAATCACTTTTCAACCTTCCTAAAACATAAACTTTCTAACGCCAAAACGACCACTGACATTATTTCTAATAAAATTAATTCATTTTCTGACAACCAGAGGACAAAAAGAGGACTAATTAATATTGCCGGCAAAATTCAAAAATGGCTATTTGGCACACTAGACTCAGATGACGGAAAACATATAGAGTCATACCTGACAAAGTTACATTCAAACGAACAAACTCTTCATAATGATTTAAAAGCTCAGCAAAGTCTCATAAAACAACTTTCGAACACATATAGCAATAACTTCGAAAAACTTAATGAAAATCAAATTACATTAGAAATTCAAGTTACAAATCTATCAAAAGAAATACGAGCAACTGTTAGTTTAGAACAAGCCTTTTCATTTTCAAACATTATAGATAATTTACTGATGCAATTACAATCGATCAATCATGTACTTAATGATCTAGAAACCGCAATATCTTTTGCAAGAATTAACGTTTTACATAGTTCAATAATAGAACCCGGTTATATCAAAACAATGATTGAAAAATTAGAACAAATATACGGAAGTACCCGAGTACCAAAATTCAAACAACTATTAAATTACTATTCTTTAATCTCCTCACAAGTAATAATTAAAAATAAAATAATCTTATTTAAAATTCACATCCCTTTAATTATATCCCAATACAAATTATTTCACCTATTCCCAATCCATGCCCACTGACCAGAATCCATTATTCAGAAACGATGACGTCACAAATAAACTCCAAAAACGTCCTTATAATACCAGCCAATAAGACAAACATCAGAACCTCTTGCGAAACCGAAGGAATATACGAAGTGACCAAGCCCTGCATTATATCCTTAGAAAAATGTAAAATTTACATACACGGAGAAACATTCCAAGCTGAACAAACCACTCACGAACAATTCGTGTTCGAACTACCGCCAATAGAAGTAGATCACCCAGAGGAAGACAGAAAACAAGAAACCTTTCTCTTAAGACGAATCGACATCCAAGAGATCAACCAAGTTAGAACCCTAGCAAAACTCCTGAAGACAAACGAATTAGAGACTACCCCTTCAAACCACACGTGGATCAATGCAACATGTACAGTAATTATTCTTGCTATTATTTCAACATTTGCAGTCTACCTCTACTTGAAGAGATATCGACGCCAACGACGCCAACGACGCCAAAGCCCAAAGAAAGAAGAAAAGAACGATACCACTCAGAAAATAGAAGAACCCCTATTTTCTGCTCTGAGGATGGAGGAGTTAAGTCATCAAAATTCCTAGATTAATATAGTTTTAAGTACCACATTAGTATTTCTAAATTACACTTTCCAAATGTTTCTCTTTAGATAAGAACCTGTATAAATAGACACCCCGACCTAATACAAATAACATTGTCTTTGCTGAAGTCGTGGTGTCAACCTCGTATTGTAATTGATAATTGTTCGTTTAAGTAAAATAAAAGTTTTTAAAAAGTAAAAGTACGAAATAAAAAATATAATTCATGTCAAAATTATGATTTTCATCGATGGAGTGATGTTTGCGGTAATGAGATACCAACATGTTTATTTTGTGGAATTACTTATAAATAAACTTATTTATTTTTGAAGCAGTTTTTTATTTAAATACTACCTCCCATTGATATACATTAGTCATGTCTTTGCTTTTGACGCTAACGAGTCACTCTCACGTGTTTTCGTTCACACCTCCGACCCCAATTGTGCTCGATTCTGAAAAGAGATATTTCCTAGCAGTACTTGGCTTCCACTCATACAACTCGATACCCAATATTGACGGTGAGAAATTTTTCTACTACGAAAACAACGATAGAGGAAAATTGAGAGAAGTCGCGATTCCTACCGGTTGCTACGAAATAACTGACATTGAGAAGCTAATTCAAAATTCTATTGCTCCAAATACGGGTGATACACTATTTTCATTGAAACCAAACAACAACACTCTCAAGTGTGAAATATACAGCAAACGTCACGCAATTACTTTTGAAAGTGGTCACCACAACAATAGTCTTGGACAGATTTTGGGATTTTCCAACAACAGGGTACTGGCCCCTGGTGTTGTACACTCTTCAGATCTCCCCGTCAACATTATAAAAGTATCAAACATTCGCTTTGAGTCCAACATTACCGAAGGTGCCTTCTACGGAAACAGGCCCTTTAAATATTTTTTTTCATAAAATATATCTTGAAGATTATTCTTTAACGATTTGGAAAAAATTCAAAATCATAATTTTGTTTCAAATAAAATAAGAGTTTTTTATTAAATAGAAAAGATGACAAATTACTAAATTAAAAAGTTACTTACATTATTACATTTTCGATTGTTGCTTTAAGCAAAAAAAAACAAAAACTATTGTATTCATGTTGGTTCAAAAATGATCTCAATCTGAGCTCACATTTCATATTTAACTGTCATAAAGATATTTACACTACGAAATATTTCTTACAACTAATTAAACAATAAACTAATCAAAATAAAAACAAAATTCAAAACAACGAGAAACATAAAACTGCCAATTTTCAAAACCCGAACGCTAAAAATTGTTTTGCTTTTAAAAGATGACCACATCTGAAATTGAAAATTGAAAATTATTCACTTTGAAATTCCATAAAATTGTTAATAATTGACAATGGTTTTATTTTTGTCACCATCTGGGGTATAAAAATTACTAAATTCAATTCATTACATTTTTTTTAAAGGTTATAAAATACATTTTTAGTAATTACTATTATTTACCAGAATATGATTACTTTTTAATAAAATTTGTTCTTTGTTTTTATTTAAATTTCGTAAAACAAAAGTTTGCATAATAACTTTTTGTATGATATTTCATTACATTTTTATGGGTAGAATTATATATTATCAAATATCATCAATATTTAAATTTAGACACATTTAGATTTGTAATTTTACATTTTTATACGCTATAATTAAGAAGTAATACAAATTCCAATTTACAAATATTAATTAGACAAATTATTGTGTTACACGCTTAATCTTAAATGTACCCTGATTGCTTTAACATATTTTATATAATTGCACATACATTATTATTCATAAAAAAGTATGTTTTCATGCGTCATTCTACTACATGAAAAATTAATGACTTTTGTGTAATTTCAATTAAATTTCTTTATTTATTAATAATTTTTATTATATTATTATTATACTCAAAGACTTTCCTTTAATATATTATAAATATTTCTAATCTATAATATTACAATATATTGGATTTATTAAATTTATTTAACTTTGTTGGTATTTTTTCCATATCCTTGTCCTTGGTCAGTAAAATTTTTTACTATTTTTAAAATGTAGAATATGTTTTCATTTCATTCATTTTTTTCATCCTCGGGTCTCGTTTGTCAGTAAATTTTTTTGATAATTTCCGATTACGTGGGTTAGAAAAAAAATGAAAATACGGGTTCAAATAACATACAAAAAACTTTGTGAATTAAGTCAACAATAACAAAAAAATGATGTATTTCTATTTCAATATTTTTTTTCGTACCCACGTATCATTCGTTATCAAAATTATGTATTTTTTGAAATTAATAATCATAATTTAGTACAATTAAATTTTGTTCACCCGGTAGTTTGGAACCAATTTCTTAGCAATTAGCAATTATTTTTTATATGTAATAAAATAATACGAATTACCTATTGACGCACGGAAAAAGACCATTTTCAATGATGTTGTTATACATGGAAACAACTCCATCGTCCTCATCTTCAGTTGAGCATCGACCGCGTTTAACTGTTGAATATTTGCCCACGGATATTATGCCTGCAGATGTTCTCACCAAAAATTTAGGTGGAGAAAAGCATAATAAATTATTAAATTTATTAGGAATAAAAAGTTTGTAAATTTCTTTTTTGTTGATAAGTGGGGGTGTTAAATTTCTGTCAACAGAAAGGAAATAGCGTGGCGCCATCTATTTGTATACTGACCATGCTGTGTTGTTGTTGATAAAACAAAAGAATATAGTCTTGTTCCGAACCTCAAAGTGTGTGTGTGTATTTTTTGCTCTGCTCAATGGCTGTTCATAATGGTTAAACAAGATTCAAGTGTTCCATTTGTAAGAAATCATTTTTTCGAAAAGACAGTTTAAACAAGCATTTGGTTACTCATACTGGTGAAAAAAGATTCTCAAGTGTCCCATTTGTGGAAAATCATTTTCTCATAAAAGTAGTTTAAACCTTCATTTACTTGTTCATACTGGTGAAAAAAGATTCAAGTGTTTCATTTGTAACAAATCATTTTTTCAAAAAAGTGATTTAAACAAGCATTTGGTTACTCATACTGGTGAAAAAAGATTCAAATATTCCATTTGTAGAAAATCGTTTTCATATAAAAGTAGTTTAAACCTTCATTTACGTGTTCATAATGGTGAAAAAAGATTTAAGTGTACCCTTTGTGAAAAATCGTTTTCTCGAAAAGGTGATTTAAATTTATTTATCTAGCTCTATTTCCTCTTCTGGTTCGTGGGTCCTCTTCGTATAGAATACCGCCTGGGTTTTTTCGGCGTATAGAGCTATCTTCCATTTGATGCACCATTCGTGGATGGAGTCCATGGCTCTCTGGATGTACCTGGGGACTAGGCGTGGCTGGGTGCTTCTCGCTGCTATGGCGGTGTCGCCGGCGTAGAGACTCGTGAGAGTGTGGGCCATCTTCGGCATGTCCGCTATGTAGATGTTGTACAGCAGTGGGGATAGAACTGCTCCTTGCGGTACTCCTGCTTCTTGGTGTCCTTCTTGTGATAGGGTTCCGTCCAGTTTGACTCTGAAACATCTGTCCCGCAGATAACTGTTAATTAGTTTTAACATACCTTCAGAGTATCCCTGCTCCCTCATCTTATGGATCAGTCCACCATGCCAGACCCTGTCGAATGCTTTGGCGACGTCTAGGAACACTGCCCCTGTCGACTGGTTTCTGTTGAATCCTTGAGTGATGTATTCGGTCATCCTTAGTACCTGAAGCTCCGCACAGTGCTGACTTCGGAATCCAAACTGTTCTGCTGGCAGAACATTCAAGGTTTCGGTCTGCTCCTGTAGGATCCTCTGGATTACCTTCTCGGCTATTTTGCTCATAGCGGGGAGAAGACTAATAGACCTGTAGTTTTGCGGGAACAGCGGGTCCTTACCAGGGTTCCGGATCATCACTAGGTGTGCCAACTTCCAGGTTCCGGGGAAGTGTTGGTGCCTCATTATTCCGTTGATCAGGGTCGTTAGGACTATCTTGGCTTTCCTTGATAGGTTCTTCAGCGCTCTGTTCATGATTCCATCGTGTCCTGGTGCGTTCCTAGCTGAAACAATTTTTATTAGTTGACTTACCTCTTCCGGTGTTGTGATACCTATTGTGTCCTGGTCTTCTTCCTCGTTTAGTTCTTCCATCTCGTCTTCTACTTCTTCTTCAAAGTCCGTGTCCTCGTCTTCGTGTTGGTTTAGGCTGAACTGCCGTTCCATGGTTTGCCTGAAGGCTTCCGCCTTGTCCTCGGGGGTGTAGGCCAGCCCGTTAGGTCCATGGATCGTCGGTGTCGGTTGTCTGTCCCTTCGGAGGGCTCTCTGGAGGTTCCATAGGCCTGGTTTCTGGGGGTCCAGTTCCTCCAGCCTGTTGGTCCACTCTTGGTTTCTGTGGTTTCGTAGTTCTTCTTAGAAGGTCCTTTAGTTCTTCGCTGATGTTGGCGAATCTTCTAAAGTACCTTTCTTTGGTGGTAGTGGAGCTTCTTCTTAGGGCTTCTTGTAGGTTCTCTTCTAGCTGTTGAACTCCATTTTCAAGGTCTTCTTTGGTCCTTATTGTTGGGATGTCTTCTAGGATTTGTCCAGTTATCCTCTTGAATTTGGTCCAGTCTGTTCTGTTTCTAGTCGTCGCATTGCTGACTTCATCTCCTTCGCCGATGGTTAGCAGAATCGGTTCATGTTCAGTTCCATCTTCTAGGTTGGTGATCTCCCATTCCATCGTCAGGTTGCTCACGATGGCTATGTCTAGTACATCGGGGGCATTTCCGTTGGCTGGGTAATGGGTGGGCCTCGCTGTCCCTAGAACGTGGATTTCTGGGTCCTCTTCCTGTAATTCCTCTAGTCTTTTGCCTGCTGGGTTTCTTCTCGAGCTGTTCCATGCTGGGGATTTGGCGTTAAAGTCTCCTATGATCAACGCGTGCTGTCTCTCCGGTAGTAGGTCCTTGATTTCGTCTTTTTCCAGTATGGCTGCTGATCTCCGGTAGGCTGAAGAAATGCTAATGTTTCCGTTAGCAGTTCTCACTCTTACCGTTGTTGATTCGAGCCCTCTAGGTCCCTCTGGTGAGGGGATGTGGAAGTGGTCCAGTCCACTCTTCACCATCAGTGCTGTCCCTCCTGTCAGAGCTCGTCTGGCGTCGTCCTTGTAGATGTGGTATCCTGGGTACCTCCATCTATGATGGTCCTGGAGTTTGGTTTCCTGGATGGCGAAGACATCCAGGTCTTCTCGCTCCAGGATTTCCCCCATCAGATTGATGTTCTCCCGTAGTCCTCCTGGGTTCCATGATCCTATCCTCAGCATGGTTGGTCGTTGGCGTTGCTCAGTCATTGGTTTCTAACTTGGTTGGCCGCCAGCAAGGTGATCAGCTCTTGCAATTTTTCTAGGGTTTCGTCCTGTTTTTGGAGTCTTTTCACCAGCCATTGTGGTATTTCCCTCTGTTGTTGTTGTTGTTGTGGTGGTTGCTGTCTTTGGCGGTTGGCCGCTACGTCGCTGTAGCTGCCTGTTGGTGGTGGTCCTCTTCTTGGGATCTGTGGGATCAAAGTAGGGGTTATTATTTTGGGCTTATCTGTATTTGGCTTCGGTCTTCTTGGGCAACCGCCGAAGCTAGCTGGATGCTCTCCTTGGCAGTTACCGCAGGTGGCGGTGACTTCTCGTGGTCTGGTGCATTCTCTGCTCTCATGGTGTTCGCCACATTTGACGCACATGGCCTCCCTGTGGCATGTGCTTTGCCCGTGGTGGAACCCTTGGCAGTTGAAGCACTGGGTCACTGTTCCTCCTCTTCAATGGTCCTCGATTTTCACACGCATGTCCATGACCTGCGTTAGTTTGTGGTACTGTTCTTCTTCTTCCTCTATTTCTACTAGGAATAGAGGTAGTAGTTTCTTCACTCCTCGGCGGCTTCTGAGCTGTGTTACTTTTTTGGGATGTAGTCCTTGGTGTTCTAGGTCCTCTTCGATATCTTCTAAAAGAATGGTTTCGATTAGACCTCGTATTACTATTTTCTTACCTTTTTCTTCTCTGGTGAGATATGTCCACCAGTTTACTTCCTTCCTTTCTTTTTCTAGGTATGTCGTTGCTCTTCGGTGGTCTTCTATGGATTCCATGTGTACTCGAAGTCCCCTTCGAGTACATTGTACCGGCCTGTATTTTATCCCTCTGGCCTGCATCTCCCTCCTGATGCCGGGCCATAGCGTTGCGTCCTCCAGAATAATTGGTGGTGTTCGGTCGTCCTGGTCTTTCTCCGCACTTTTTTCCTGGGCTTTCTCCGTACTTTCCTGGGCCGCCTTGAAAGCGGTGATTTTTTCGTCTTTCGACGGTCTGAAAACCGTCGTCCTCATTTAATATGTCCATTTTCATTTCCTCTGGTTGGGGGGTGGCTTCCTCATGGGGGGCGGCATCCTTCTTGGGGGCGGTGGCGGCATCCATCTTGGGGGCGGTGGCGGCATCCTTCTTGGGGGCGGTGGTGGCATCCTTCTTGGCGGTGGGGATGGCGCTGGGGCCGGCGTCCTTCTTGGCGGTTGGGATGGCGCTGGGGCCGGCATCCATCTTGGCGGTGGGATCAGCTTCTTTTTTGGCTTTTTTGGCCGGGTTTTCTGCGGCGGCCAAGTGTTGTTGCAGGAGCAACATGAGGTTGGACCGCTCCTCAGCTTATTTTTCTGCCCTTTCCTCTGATTTGGTCAGTAGGGCTGTTATTTTCTGGAGCTCCGCTTCCAGACTTAGGATTCTCGCCTTTTGCTCCTGGTTTTCCTCTAGGAGCTTCTTTAGTTCGCGTGCCCTTATTCTTTCTTGGGATTTCTCGGCGTTCCGGGCCTTCCTCTGAGCCCTGTCGTGGTCCTCTTGGGTGTACTCTGTGTCCTCTCTGTCGCTGGACATTCTAAAAAATAAAAATTTTAATTGAGCCAAAAAAATTTCTATTATTGTAGTGTTTGGTGCATACAGCACCAAACTAATCTTTCTAGTGTTACGGAAAACACATATTAAATACCGTTTTGTGGAAAAATACTCTGTCTGGCGGTCCTGGGTTTTTTCCCCTCGTTAGGAAACACCAGGCTATTTGGCGTCACTGGGTTTTTCCCTTGTATGGGAACACAGGTTTCTGGCGTCACTGGGTTTTTCCCCTCGTTTGGGAATTCAGGGCTGTTTGACGTCACTGGGTTTTACCCCTGTTAGGGTGTCTGCCGGCACTGGGTTTTTCCCCCGTGTTGAAAAACACTAGGGAAAAAATTTTTTGGATAAAAATTCTATTTGTAAAGTAGGATGAATTCTATTATTTGGGATGTATTCTATTATGTTCTCAGAGTATTATTTATTTCGAAATTATTCTGATTTTACCTCACTTTCACTTTTTCACCTAAAATTTTCTTATATATAGAAATATATTAGAATATTTAGAAGCACTATTAGTTTTCAATGTTTGTTCTGCTGCTCCTGTCTGAAAAGACGATTACAGGGCAGAATTTCACAAGTCAACTAAAGAAATATAGAAGTGGTCACTTTCAACTTTGCTCTGCTAAAATGCGTCTGCTCGGTTCGGTGGCTCGACCTCTATTAATTGTAGGTTCACACACACACTTGTATTTATATACCCCCATTATGAGGGAAAACGATAACTTTGTAGGTTATTCAAAAAAAGGCCTCTTGAATTGCTAAATTTGTTCATATTTTCCATAAGATTCTATACAAAATCAGTGTTTTCAATCCAACTGTAATGCTTGTAATCAAGACCCAACCATTTCACGTACACCTTCTTCCCCTTTTTTCTAAGCACATTTTCTACGAGGTAGATATCGGGTTCTTTTGCAATTCCTCCTCGTAGAAAGCACCGTTGATTGGTGTACTCAACATGTCTTCAAGCATATAAGTTGAGTTAACAAAGAATTTGGAAAGAGAACTAAACCAATTTCGTAATACGTAAAAAGACAAAGACTGGAGTTGAAATTACCAAAGCTTTCTCCAACATATTAAAACACAGCCGACGGCATCCTAAAAATCTTCAAACCGATCAAGGTACAGAGTTTTTCAATACAAATTTCCAAAAATTAATGACGCAATGCAACATTAATCATTACAATACGTTTAGCGTTAAAAAGGCTGCGATAGCTGAGAGATGTATTAGAACTTTAAAGACAAAACTATACAAGTACTTTCTCAGCCACTAGCTGGTCCTCACATTTAATTGGTCAGGGAGGAACCAAAAAAATGGTTTCAATGTATTTGAAAATATAATAAAACTCATAGTGGGTAAGAAATTAATTTTGACATAATTTATTATTTTAAGTAACCACTATAACTATACTAGTGTATTTTCATTCTTCATTTTTTGATTGGCTCAGTTCAAAATCAAACAACACTAATCAATCTTTTTACTGCAACTTTGCCTTAATGTGAATTAGTTTTTCAGCAACAGCTAGAAAAAATATTTTGACAAAAGAAGTAGCCAGACAGGAAGTTGAATCGGTTATTAAAAACTGGTTAAGATCTGCAAGTGACAGAGAAGGAGGTAGAGAAAGGAGGAGGCGCTAATTTTTAATATTCTAGATGTTTTCGTTTTCTTTTATTTTGTTTATACCTGTATAACGTATTATGTTTTATTTTGTAATATATGGTTTATGTTTTACTTTTAAAGTTGTCTTTTAAAACGAGGGATATTTTAAGGTAGCTTCGTTCGAGTACAACTGCGTTATTTTAAATGTGTATAAACAAAAAAAATATCGCCTTCTTAAGGTTCTAGTCCTCAGGCCAGTGCTGGGCTATATCCGGGTTCCCGTTAAATAAGTGTAGGGCTGCCGATCCGGGGGCAGCTGTTGGCCGTAGTGAACCTACCCATGTAGGAGCCGATACGGCCAACAGTTGTGGGACCAGCATTAATAAGTACGGCAAGCCAATAAAGGGCCGATGATAATTGTTTGTTGGGAACTAACTGAAATCCACAAGGCCTCCACTTCTTATACTCTCGTTCAACAGACTTTCCAGCGGTCCGCTACAGCCACGCTACCTGCAACAACATGAGGACCCGACCGGCCCACTAGAGACTCCTGTTACCGACCGCGATTTCTCTTATTCACTGTTACAATATGAATATGTTTTTTATCTTTAGTGCAATCTCTAATGCAACAATATTTAATTATTACTTAATTGTATTTTTTTTATAAATAAAATTTAATAAAATATTTGTTAAAGTAATTTTTCGACACCGCTAAGATCTACTCGCAGGATCCCTACAACGACGTAAAACTGACCGTGACCGAACGACTTAAATAAACCGACTCGGCGGTCGGGAATTCCCCTGTATTTGTATGTGGTGTTGTGACGTTTGTTTTGTTTGTAGTTGTTATTGATTGTGTTCTGAGGTATTCTTTAATTAAATCATCGTTTGCTTGTTTCTTTTTGTGTTAGCGACTATTTTCGGTGTAAAAATAAATACCTGCTGAATTATAATATAATGTCGAAACGGTCATATCATAGTGGATCTGAAAAAAGGAAAAAAGCTGTACATCAGAAGGAAGTAATTGAAAAGTTACCAAAATTAACATCATATTTTACTACTACTACTGGAGAAACTTCTGTAAGTAGCAACCAAACCAAAAATCTTCCACATGATGAGTCGTGTCGTGTACAAATTGCGGAAATTTCTGAATCCTCATGTTCTTCAACAATTTCCACCAACTTTGGAAAAGACATTGAATCAGAAAGCGACCGTCTCTATGACGAAAGAGCAACAAATTCGGTGATTTCACAAATAGCGACAACTGTGTCAGTAGAACAACAACAGTTTTCCAAACCGGAAGAAATATCACACGATCTCGCCGATTATTTTTATGAAAATTTTACAGAAAAAAATCGCGAAATATTGATTCGTAAGGGATCTGCATATTTTCAAAATAAAGATTCTGACTTTTCCGATACATCCAGAACCTACAAAGATGGTAATAAATCAGTAACTAGGTATTGCCACAAAGCATTATTTATTCGCAACTTGAAGAACAATGAAAGCGTCGAAAGAAAATGGTTGTTGTACTCGCCATCCAAAAAGCCTGTATTTTGTTTTTCATGCTCTTTGTTTAACCCTCTTGATGTAAATCTATGCTCTTCGAGTGGATGTAATGATTGGAAGCACATTAATAACATAATTTTAGCACATGAAAATAGCCCAGCACATAGGCAATCTATGATGACTTATCTAGCACGAAGTAAAGCGGTTGGTAGAGTAGATATTGACTTATTATCTCAACATAAAAAAGAAGTGGATTATTGGAGAAATGTACTTAAACGGATTGTAGCTGTTGTACAATTTTTGGCATCGAGAAGGCTTTCGTTTCGCGGTGACAATGAAATCCTAGGATCTCCTAATAATTTGGGAATCCTGAAAAAGGTAACATTTCTTATTTATCAGCGAATATTTGTAACGAGTTTATTGACGTAATGGGAAAACAGGTTCTAAAAAAAATTATAAATGAGGTTAAATTAGCAATATATTTTTCCATTCCCGATCTGTCTCATGTTGACCAGCTAACTTTTATAATTCGATACGTGAATGACAGTGTTCCTGTTGAAAGGTTTCTGAAGTTTATACCTATCATAGAGCATAAATCTGGGTATTTAGCGGAAACCATCTTGAATTTTTTAGATAACCATGATATTCCCATAAAAGATTGCAGAGGATAAAGCTACGACAATGCTTCAAATATGTCGGGGAAGTATACTGGTCTACAAGCAAGAATCAAGGAGAAATGTGAATTTGCCACCTTTGTACCATGTGCGGGACATTCATTAAACTTAGTAGGTGTACATGCTGCTGGGTGTGTATCGGAGGCAACAAAGTTTTTTGAAATGGTTCAGAAAGTGTACAACTTTTTTTCGGGCTCTACTCGTCGATGGAATATATTGACAGAACGTTTAGGTTAAAAAAAAGTTGTAAAAGTCTTTCACAAACCAGATGGTCAGCCCGAGCAGATGCAGTAAGCGCCTTGCATGAAGGTCATGAACAAGTTATAGAAGCTTTGATATCCATCGCAAAAGATACAGAACAGGCACGAGAAACTAGAGACGAAGCCCTTAGTCTGTCCAGAAAAATGGAAAAACTAGAATATATTTACTAACGGAAATTTGGAACTGTATATTGGAAAGAATAGACAAAATAAGTAATTATCTTCAGAAAGGAACAATAACACTGGACGTTGCAACTAATATGTTTACTTCACTTGATGATTTTATTATTAACCTCAGGGATAAATTTGATTACTTCGAATCGTCTGCCAAAGAAAGAAACCGGGAATCTGACTACAAGGACCTATCTCAAAGAACAAAACGCAGAAGTTCTCGCCAGAGTTTTTTTGATGGCTCTGCGCCGTCAGTCCAACTGAATGGAAGAGAGAAATTTAAAATAGAAACATTTCTTCCCATAATTGATACCCTCAGCTTTCATTTAAAACAGCGATTAAGTTCGTATAAGAATATCAGTAAACGTTTTGATTTATTTTTTCGCTAGAAAACTCTGAATTCTGAAGAGTTGAGACAAAGATGCAAAGAATTTGCTGAATTTTATTATGAAGATGTTAATGAGAAAGAGTTAGAAATAGAATGTTTGCATTTAACAGAATACTTGAAAATTCTAGACAGTGAAAATAAGGATTGTATATTAAAAATTAATCAACTTTTGAAGGAAAACAAAATTGAAGACACAGAAGAATCTTTTTAAGCATGATGGTAACTAACTGCAGTAGGGAAACGCTCCTTCTCCAAATTAAAAAAAATTAAAAATGAATTAAGAAGTACAATGCTTCAAGAGAGATTAACCAGTTTGTCGCTGATGTCCATTGAATCTGATGTGCTAAAAAGCATAGATTTTGAAGAAGTAATTAACGATTTTGCTCATCTGAAATCTAGAAGGGTTCCTCTGCAAATAACATAGATTTTTAAGCACTAACCTGTAAATGCTAAAAGAATTACTTTTGTGGACTATATTACATTTATCTATTCGTTTCATGTGATTGTTAATAAAAATAAATATTTAATCTTGTTTATCTACTTTCTTTGTCTATTCTAACAAAATAGTGTTCTGTCAAAGTCATAGGGGCCCCATTATCCTAATATTCCTCCAATAGGTTAAAGACGGCCCTGATTGTCTCACTGCTTTTCCTCTATACCGCAAACGAATTAAAGATAATCCGTTTTGTGAATGTTGCCAAGAAAGCTCAATCAATCATAATTGCAGTGCCCAATCAACATTTTGACTTATGCCAGGAACTAATTAAAACTAAACTTCCCACTCCATTTGATATTAGCACAATTCTTGCCGACATTGATATAGGTAGAATAATACTGATCATGAAATTCCTTAACATCTATAAAATCCAACTATGAACCCTAATCCTCTTTATTTCTTTTTAGTTCAGGGTGCTCATTTCTGAGTATCTTAAGCCTAGCTACTCTCCCTAAGCGAGAATAGTTACATTTACTAGGAGAATACAGGTACTGTTGGATTGCCTCGAGCAATAATACGAACAGTCCCATAAAAGTTAGCTGTTAAATGTTAATTAACACAGGCCAAAAAAAAACTTGTTAATTGCTATCAAATAGGTTCAAGTCATCCATTTAACTAAAAAAAAAGAAGAAAATAAGGTTAAATCGTACATGTGCTTTTTATATTCTTGAAAACCATCAAAGATGATGCAAAACGACGAAGAAAATCAGTTAATTAACAAAAATTATATATTTCAAATAAAACAAGAAGAATTAATTATTAAGGATGAACATGAAGATGAAACGGGGTCAAATAATGGTTTTGAGAGCTTTGAAATTGGACAAGAAATAAATGAAGACATTGTGCTAAAATCCTCTGAAGCTGAGAACGATTTTAAAAAGGAAAAGCCCATAAATGAAGAATATGGGTCAGCAGGAAAAAACTCATTAAGTCGTGTTATAAAAAAATACAAGTGTTCAATTTGTAAGAAATCCTTTTCTCAAAAAGGTGGTTTAAATCGGCATTTAATTATTCATACAGATGAAAAACAATTTAAGTGTTCCATTTGTAACAAATGATGTTTTCAAAAAAGTTATTTAAACAAGCATTTGGTTACTCGTACTGGTGAAAAAAGATTCAAGTGTTCCATTTGTGATAAATCGTTTTCTCATAAAAGTAATTTAAATACGCATGCAGCTATTCATAGTGATGAAAAAAGATTTGAGTGTTCCATTTGTAACAAATCATTTTTTCTAAAATACTATTTAAAACAGCATTTGGTTACTCATACTGGTGAAAAAAGATTTAAGTGTACCCTTTCTGAAAAATCGTTTTCTCAAAAAAGTAGTTTAAATACGCATTCAACTATTCATAGTGGTGAAAAAAGATTTGAGTGTTCCATTTGTAAGAAATCATTTTCTCAAAAAGACTGTTTAAACCAGCATTTGGTTACTCATAGTGGTGAAAAAAGATTCAAGTGTCCCATTTGTGGAAAATCATTTTCTTATAAAAGTAGTTTAAACTTTCATTTACGTGTTCATAATGGTAAAAAAGGATTTCATTGTTCCATTTGTAACAAATTATTTTTTCGAAAAGACCGTTTAAATCTGCATTTGTATACTCATACTGGTGAAAAAAGATTTAAGTGTAACCTTTGTGAAAAATCGTTTTCTCAAAAAGGTAATTTAAATACGCATTCAACTATTCATAGTGGTGAAAAAAGATTTAAGTGTTCCATTTGTAAGAAATCATTTTTTCAAAAATGTGATTTAAACAAGCATTTGGTTACTCATAGTGGTGAAAAAAGATTTAAGTGTACCCTTTGTGAAAAATCGTTTTCTCAAAAAGGTCATTTAAATACGAATTATATCATCCACCAAGAGATGAAATATGTCTAATCAGGGATCTAGTAATGTTAAAACAGAATCACCACGAAACTCCTCAAAATTTTTACGATAGATGTCTACACATATTAAATTTAATTTGTAGTTATATAAATATTCATGAAAATACTGAAGCAGGAAAAATTTTAAAAAGAGAGTTATATCAAAATTTAGCATTAAAAACATTTTTATCAGGCCTAAAAGAACCGTTAGGAACTACAATTCGTTGTATGAAACCTAATACTCTCAGTGAAGCCCTACAATTTGTATTGCAAGAAAATAACGTTCATTATTTACAAAATTCTCCAAAAAATAATTTTAATTTTCTAAATAATAATAATAGATTTACTCCAAGAGAAAATAATGTAAATCGACGTAATTATTCTCAAGATTCAAACAGAAATTTTGAAGCTAACCGTAATCGAAACCAAAATAATTTTGAATTCAATAGAAATAGAAATCCAAATAATTACGAGTTTAATTCTAGAACTCCCAATAATTATTTTTTGAGACAAAATAATAACAGACCTAATACTAATTTCCCCTTTCAACCAATTAATACACAATCACGACCCATACAAAGAAACTATCCCACTAACGAACAAGTTTTCGGACAAAATCGACAAAATAGAGATAATAATGTATTTAGACCAAATCAAAGAGTAAATTTGCCAAATCCCACACCAATGTCAATTTCAACAAGAAACACATTCCAACCTAATAGGCCCACATCTTCGAATTATTTTAAGTCTAATAGCCCACCAAATTTTAAAGTTGAAGAACTATACAATAACCATACTACGTCAGAAAACGAAGATTTCATACAAACTAATGACGTGTACAATATTCAAACTAATTCAAATAATGAAAATTTTTGTTAAGAGCCTCGGAAAATAAACTACAAGAAAATATTCCCATAGAACCCTTAACTATTTCTTTTAATTGTTCCAATTCTAGTAAATTACCATATATAGTTTTTCCGGAGCATAATTTAAAAATTTTAATAGATACCGGATCAACAAAATCTTTTTTGGATCCTGAAGTAGCTCGTCAATTCTATCCAAACTTAATACAAAATGACCCTTTTATAGTTTCTACAGTTTTCCAAAAATCCTCTCACGATTGCAGCGTCAGTCTCACCCCCTCAAAAATATTCAAATTAAAAGACACCCTCAAATTAAAGTTTTATTTATTTAAATTCCATAATATATTTAATGGCTTAATCGGATTAGATAATCTCAGATTATTAAATGCCAACATAAACTTCCAGAACTATTACCTAGTGACCCCACGTGCTAATATTCCGATTAGTTATTATAAAGTTAGCAATTCTTTTAATAACACTGTAACAATACCGCCTAGAATGCAACATGTAGGTAATTAAGATAAAAACTTCCATTCCTCAAGGAGATATTATAATACCTTATTCAAAAATGCAAACCTGCGAAATGCCGGAGTATTTAACTACAGCAAAAGATTACACAATTATAAATAATTCTACCAGTAGCGTAACTTTAGATTTTTCTGAACCAATTAAAGTTGAAAAATTTGAAGAAAACAACATTCAACATTTTGAAATTCATAATAAGTCGATTGTTAATAATCCATTAGATATAAACAATATTAGAACTAATCATATGAATAAAGAAGAAAAAGAACAAATAATTAGATTATGTTTAGAATATCAAGATATTTTCTATAAAGAAGGGAACTACTTACTTTTACCAATAAGATAAGACATAACATTCGAACGACTGATGAAATACCCGTGTATAGCAAAACCTATAGATACCCTTTTGTGTATAAACAAGAAGTAACAAATCAAATCAAAAAAATGCTACATTCAAATATAATTAGACCTAGTAATAGCCCTTGGCGATCGAATATTTGGGTAATCCCAAAGAAACTTAATAATTTAGGTGAAAGACACTATAGAGTAGTAATAGATTATAGGAAACTAAATGACAAAACCATTGATGATAGATACCCGTTACCAAATATTACTGATTTATTAGACAAAATAGGAAAATGTCAATATTTTTCAACTCTAGATTTAGCAAGCGGATATCATCAAATTGAAATGAATGAAAAAGATATTGAAAAAACCGCTATTAGTACCGAAAATGGACATTACGAGTTTTTACGCATGCCTTTCGGGTTAAAAGGAGCGCCAGCTACCTTCCAACGAGTTGCCGATAATATTCTAAGAGGTCTACAAGATGAAACTTGTCTAGTATACCTTTATTACATTATCGTATATTCGACTTCCCTTCAGGAACATATAGAAAAATTACGTAAAGTATTTCGAAGATTAAGAGAAGCAAATTTTAAAGTACAGTTAACCAAATCCGAATTTCTTCGAAAAGAAGTAGCATATTTAGGCCACATTGTAACCCCAGACGGTGTTAAGCCTAACCCTAATAAGATTATAGCCATTCAAAAATTTCCCATTCCAAAAACACCTAAACAAATTAAAGGATTTTTAGGATTATTAGGATATTAAAGACGTTTCATAAAAGATTTTGCTAAAGTAACTAAACCGTTAACAAAATGCCTCGAAAAAGGAGCTAAAATTGAACTTAACGACGAATATCTAACATGCTTTGAAACTTGTAAAAATTTACTTATAAATGAACCAATACTTCAGTACCCCAATTTTAGCAAAACTTTTAACCTTACTACAGATGCATCTAATGTAGCTATAGGAGCCGTACTTTCACAAGGCACCATAGGACAAGACTTACCTGTGGCTTACGCATCAAGAACATTGAACAGCTCCGAACAAAATTATTGGACAATAGAAAAAGAATTGTTAGCAATTGTTTGGGCAGTAAAGTACTTCCGTCCTTATTTATACGGGCGCAAATTTTTTATAATTACGGACCATAAACCCTTACAATGGTTATTTTCTCTAAAAGACCCCAATTCTAAACTTTTAAGATGGCGAATTAAGTTAGAAGAATATGATTATCAAATACTCTATAAAACCGGTAAAACTAATCTAAATGCTGATGCATTATCACGAATAGAAATTCATACTAAAGAAACTAATGAAAAAGATTCTTTTTGGACCACAGTAGATGAAATCTTAACAGAAACGGAAAACTACGAAAAAAGACCAATTTTTAATAGCCCTAACAAACGTCTTGAAACACCACCCCCATCTACTTCCAAAGAACCTGAACAATTTGAAAAAAATAACACATTACAGCCAGACCTAGACGAAATTTCAATGATTGTAAATTTAGACGAAGTTCCTATACCAGAACTAGAAGACAATGACATTAACGACAATAATGATGATAGACCAGTTAACTCAGACAAAGACAACACCGTACATTCAAATTTTGATGAAAACCCCATAGTAGGTATTCCCATAACCGACTATGCCGTAAATTATGGTAAAAATCAGATAATAATAGATTCAGTACTTCACTCACCTGCAAAACCAAAATTAAAAGTTCTGTTTGGTAACAAACAAAGATTTTATATACAAATTACAAAAAATAATACTGAAAATGATATTGTCAATTTTATAAAAGAATACATAGCACCTGAAGTTAAATATTACTTATATTTTGAAGATCCAAATTTATATGAAATCTTTTCGGTATGTTTACAAACACATTTCAAGTCATCTTTAATTAAATTGATAAGATGTAATAAAAAATTAATAGACGTTCTAGATAACGAAGACATACATGATACAATCAAAAAATTATCATGAAGGCAAATCGAATTACCGCGGAATAGAAGAAACTCTAAATCGAATCAAAGATAAATTCTATTGGCCTAATATGAAAAAAGCTATTCAAACCTTTATAAATGAGTGCGAATTATGCCAACAGTGTAAATACGACCGGCATCCCGTTAAAATCCAAATGAACATTACACCCACAGCAACAAAACCCTTTGAAATAATACATATGGATACGTTTACATTCGAAAAGACATAATTCCTTACAATAATTGATAGTTTTTCTAAGTACGCTCAAGCATACTACATAAATGTCACATCAGGCACTGAAGTAGCCGACAATCTAATAAAATTCTTTTCACATCACAGTATCCCTAAACAAATAATTACGGACAATGGAACAGAATTTAAAAATTCCGTCATAACAGAACTCTTATCACTCCATAAAATCAAAATTCATTTCTGCTCTCCTGATCAACCTCAATCGAATGGAATTATAGAAAGATTTCATTCCACAATAATTGAACATTTAAGATTATTAAATATGCAAGGATTTTCAAGTACGCCAATGAAAACAAAAATGACTTATGCTATCTTAGCTTATAATAATACAATACATTCAATGACAAAGTTAAAACCATCAGATATAATCAACGGACATATTACTAACAATGACCCTTTCAATTTAGAAATCGATAAAATAATGTTAAATGACTACGTAAATCAACATAAAGACCGAACTAAATTATTATACTCAAAAATAAACGAAGATTTACGCGACAAAAAGAAAGACTATATAGAAAAAACTAATGTAGGTCGGGAAGACCCTAAAATATTTGAACCTTACCCCAAGGCTTACATAAAAAATACTAAACGTCAAAAAAGTGCGAATAAATTCCATGAACCAATAAATATTAGGACAGTTAATAAAAAACGTAAAACTATAACCACCTCTAAACATGGAAAAATTCATATGAGTAATATTAAACGTCCTCTTAAACGACTTCGATCTCAAATTAAGACTAAGATTTGTAAAATGCTATATATGTTCGGTGTTGCTCTATGGCGTGGAGGGCTGGACACTTAAAACTAATGACATCAACAGGTTGGAAGCTTTCGAGATGTGGCTGTACCGTCGAATCCTAAAAATACCATGGACGGCGAAAAGTCCTCAGAAAAGTCAAAAAAGAACGCGAACTCTTTAACACAATTAAGAAGAGAAAGACGGCGTATCTAGGACACATCATGCGAAATGAAAAATACCAGTTCCTACAACTGATAATCCAGGGTAAAATCGAAGGCAAGAGAGGAATCGGACGTAAAAAGATGTCCTGGCTTAGAAACATTAGGCAGTGGACAGGGATAAAGGACATACAATCTCTGATACACACGGCCAGAAACAGAGACGTAATGGAAAATGTGATCGCTAACATCCAGTAATGGATCTGCATCAAAAGAAGAAGAAGAAACGACTATACTCCTTCAATAATTAAACAAATTATTTTTAGGTTACCGAGCATCCTCGGAGCTCAGGAATCTATAACAATCAGAAATATCGAAGACAATCCAGGACTAATACCATTAAAACTAGGAACGACAAAAGTAACTGACTATTATCACTCACTAATTTACTATCATGACTTAAATCCAATAATTAATGAAATCAACAAATTAAAGATAAAAATTACCAATTTAGATAAAATTATTCAACAACACCCAATATGGTTTACAAATATGTCACATTATTTAAAACTTCTGAAATTTTTAGAAAATAATATAGAGACTAAATTATCCGAAATATTACCACATCCCCAACGATTAAAAAGAGGTTTAATTAATGGTTTAGGATCAATATTTAAATCCATTACAGGTAATTTAGATGCCAGTGATGGAGAACGATATGAAACCTTGATTAGACAACTTCAAACAAATCAGAACAAACCACAAAAATCAATTGTAACCCAAAATTCATTAGCAATATCCTTAATCGATAAATTCAGTAAAACTATAAATATTTTGAATGACAATCAGCAAATATTAGAGAATAAAATAACTTCAATAGAAACCATAGTACAGAACCAAGTTATTTTTCAACAAAGTACATTTATTAAGGACACCTTAATTGAATTAATCAATATGTTTGAAATAATAAATTCCCTTTTACAAGATATAGAAAATTCATTAACCGCAGCACAATTAAAAATTTTGCATCTCAGTATAATTACTATCAAAGAATTATACAAACTTTTAAAGGATATTTTCAAAAACTCAAGTAAAACTCAAATACCTATTGAATTAACTCTAGATAATGTATTATTATTCAAAAATATTATAAAAGTATCTTGCTTTATTCTCAATAACAAAATAACTTTTATCTTGCATATACCAGTCACATTGCCCCACGAATTCAACCTATATCACCTCTATCCTGTACCCATCCCAAAACAGGGTCAGTTTAAGGTAATTATGCCTGAAAATAAATTTATTATTCATAATAAATTGTACTACTCATTTATGAGTAAACCTTGCACCGAAGTATCCGAAAAAAGCTATATCTGCGAACCCGTCAGTCTTCAAGAAGCTAGACATAACGTTTCTTGCGAAATTCAACTCCTCCGTCAGGAAGTCCCAGTCGCCTGTCACTAGAGACTCATCACAATATCCTATCCGACAATCCAAAGGCTTGAAGGAACCAATCAATGGATTTTAATTTTACCAAAAGTCAATACCGTAACTCTCAGCTGCAGTTCCCAAGAAGAAACCATGCAACTGATTGGAACGCAGTTGGCCACGATTCCCGTACATTGTAAACTCACCACCTTAGAAGAAACCATCCTGAATGAAGAATTAATAGTTAACGAAAAACTACCTGTATTGTTTCCATCCATTAGTGACCAGCCGCTAGGACAATCTGAGACAATATCCCATACTAGCTTACAACGAATCAACCTGGAAGATCTCCAATCCATTAGGGAAAATATCATCCATAATCAACCACAACTTCAAGCAGATATCATCCCTTTGGTACCCAGCACATGGACGATTGTTGTTTATCTCATTCTGATATTCTCCCTTATAATTTTGTTATTCCGAAGGTATTCAAAACACGTCCGTAGACGACGTCAAACCCAAAACGCTACCCTGGAGCTACAAGACATTTATCTTCCTCTGTGACATCGGAAGCCGAATCTTCGAGGGGAGGAATTATATCATACACTAACAATAGACTCTTTTTATTGTGAAGTGCTTATTCAGACATTAGAAAGAACTTATAAATAGACAAATTGCACTGCAGAGGCAGTCAGTAAAAATCATTCGTAGTTGTTAGAATATATAATATAGTCCTTGAAGGATCGACATAAGGCAGATCAAATACTCGAAAATAAAGCATGGGCACGTGTCAAATCAAAGGACGCGACGCTTGGAGAAAGAGCAGCTGCTTTGACGTTGACCGGTGGCATGAAGATCAAACGTAAACTTGGGATGGGGGTGGGACAGAAAGAGAGTTTCTTTAGAAATCACGTAATCAGCAAGGTTAAAAAGGCTATGAAAAATAGCCCTTCCACAACCCTACAGAAGGCCGCCTCACAAGCTTTGAGAGCCGCGAAAGTCGTCGTAAGGAAAGCTGGTGGTAAAAAGCGAATTCGACTACCCAGGACGATACCTTTTGAAGGAAAATCTGGAGGATTTCTACCATTGATTCCTCTGTTTGTTTGGATGACTCTAATAATCCGGGGACTCATTGGGTAGCATATAGAAAGATAAACAATGTTGTTGAATATTTTGATTCATTTGGTGACTTGAAGCCGCCGAAGGAACTCGTGAACTATGTGGGAAGAATGTTCAGATCTATTACAACAACGACCAATATCAAAACTATCAACAAATCAACTGCGGACACCTCTGTCTACAATTGCTATATGATGGAGCAACATCAGGAGTTTAATGAAATGAGAGACGTCATTAAACTCCTGATGAAGAACATTACCTACGAGGTTTGGCGAGAAATTCCCCAGAAATTCCCCAGAAATACCAAAAATAACTGACACAATTTTTACCATGTCAAAATTATGATTTTCGTCGATGGAGTGATGTTTGCGGTAATGAGATACCAACATGTTTATTTTGTATAATTACTTATAAATAAATTTCGTATTTTGAAGCAGTTTTTTATTTAAGTTCTACCTCCCATTGATATGCATTAGTCATGTCATTGCTTTTGACGCTAACGAGTCATACTCACGTGTTTTCGTTCACGCCTCAGACCCCAATTGTGCTCGATTCTGAAAAGAGATATTTCCTAGCAGTACTTGGCTTTCACTCATACAACTCGATACCCAATATTGTAATGAGAAATTTTTCTACTACGAAAACAACGATAGAGGAAAGTTGAGAGAAGTCGTGATTCCTACCGGTTGCTACGAAATAACTGACATTGAGAAGCTAATTCAAAATTCTATTGCTCCAAATACGGGTGATACACTATTTTCGTTGAAGCCAAACAACAAGACCCTCAAGTGTGAAATATACAGCAAGCGTCATGCAATTACAGATTTTGGAATTTTCCAACAAGGTACTGGCCCCCGGCGTTGTACACTCTTCAGATCTCCCCGTCAACATTATAAAAGTATCAAACATTCACTTAGAGTCCAACATTACCGAAGGTGCCTTCTACGGAAACAGGCCTGTCCACACCATCTTTGAATTTCCGATTACAGTTGACGCCGGCTACGCAATTGTGGAAAGACCTAATAACCCAATATATCTACCTGTTACGAATACCGGGGAAATTAGCAACATCACAGTGCTGGCTGTAGACCAAAACTTTAAGCCCATAAATTTTCGAGAACAAAGTGTCCTTCATCTGGAGTCAGTAAGACGATAATAAATGGGTTTGGTTATAGATTATAAGAACAACGCGGCCAGTTCAACAACACCATTCCCTGCTAGACCTCATAGCCAACGAGAGCTAACGCCTGCAAATAAATTGTTTCTTCAATCGCTTGGATTAACCATAAAAAATATGGTAAATCGTCAATACGTACAAATGGGGGACTACGGTAAAGGTTCACGTACTGAAAGCATTGATCCGAGTTTTAACCTCTACCAACAACCTCGTTATGATGAGTCTATTAGAAGGATGGAATATCGAAGGTGCTCACCGTTCATCAAATCCTTCAACAACAATGATGTGGTGGAATTTGTTGTCAATCAAGTGGATTCATTTTTTGCCATGTCATTGCTCGAAATCAAGGGTAAATTGGAGGTAACAGGAGGAGGAGACGTTTTCCTAGTACCCAACTTTTGTGCCTTTCTCTTTGACTCATGCACGTACAGCGAGAGCGCAAGAGAGATTGAAACGGTTCGGGATCCTGGAGTAGTGAGCGCTGTACGAGCTCTTCTCAACTACAGCGCATTAGATACAAATCACATGGCTATCGCTGGTTGGAATGGTACTTCCAACCCTCCTATGGACGCTTCCACAAAATCGTTTAGTTTTTTGGTGCCGCTCAAGCATATTTTCAACATATCAACGATTACCCCATGATCACTTGTGGAAGGCAAACAATTCGATTGGTTCGCGCTCGCGATGATAGTGATTGTCTTCTGATTAAAGAAAAAACTACTTCTACTGGTACAACAAACACTTCAGCAACAATTAAGATCGAAACCATTGATTTGAAAATCAAACATATATATCCCAATGATGAAATTAAAATAAAATTGATGGAGGCCATTAGAAGCGATACACCTATACTGATACCGTTCCGAAAATGGGAACTTAATGAGTTGCCTGCAGTTACGAGCTGTTCGCGAAGAGAAATTTGGGCTGTTAAAACTAGTATGACCGTTGAACGCCCAAGATTTGTTATTGTATGCTCCTAAACCAATAAACGAATTTAAATTTCCCAACTGTTTTATAACGTTTTCTTTGTCTTCGTACAGTTTAATATCTTTACGAAGTTGCTTAAGTCTTTCTTCAAATTTAATGACTTTTTCCCAAATATGTTTGTCGTGTGACGCATGTCTAAAAGCACTAATACTTATCACCCCAAGCGTTAGTAATATATATTGTACAATAACCCTCCCACCTACCGCAAAGTTTAAATTTTTCTAGAGCGCATGCTTTTCCACATAAAAAATATCTCTAGATATAGATCACGTGACATAATTATCCAGTCATAAGCAAGCAAGTTTTTTAACGAAGTTAAACGCTAATGCCCTTACGGCAACGTTCATTGTGCATGCTGTTCTTTAAATTTAACATCTACGTCACTTATAGATAATACCTGTCTTTTCCGCAATTCAATTGGACCAATAATAAAGACGATAAACGCTAATGCCCTTACGGCAAAGTTCTTTGCGCATGCTTTTCTTTAAATTTAACATCTACGTCACTTATAGATAATACCTGCCTTTTTCGCAATTCAATTGGACCAATAATAACGGCGGGTCCGCGAGCGCTACAGCAGCGCCACCAACGCCAGTGGCAGTTTCTTGAATTTATTTAGAATCGGCTTAGTCCCACTACTATCGTTCTAGTTTACTTATGGTGCTAATTCATGAAATTGGGCATATCCTAGGTATTTACCACAGTGATGTACAGTCAGCAATAATGTTTCCATGGTATCAATCCAACATTCCTGTACAGTTAGATGAAGATGACAAAATGGCTCTTACTGCTCTCTATGGGCCTACAGAGAAATATGCTCCTATCCTCCCTAACTTGCGGACTACAGAATCACCTCAACCTACTCCAAATAAATCTCTGACCGCTGAGCATTTACCTGAAGGAAAAAATTTATGTGACATAACACCGGAATATATGTTTATTGCGATGGCTGTGGAATTTAATAATTACCGTTTATACATTATATACAGGGTGTCCCAGAATATGTGGGCAATCTCCAGGATTCGGATAAAATATGAAAAAATAATATGACAAGTTCCCATAAAAAAATTTCCTACAGGCCCTCCCTACTGAGATATAAGCCCCTGAAGGACGCCTCTGGAAATCGGTTTATCTTGAATAATTCTTAAAGTACTTGGTGTAATTTAATAATTTTTCAGTATGATGGTTGCTAGGTAAGTCTCCTCAAAATGAACCATTTTAATTTTATTCGGCTTATTTAGTTTTCCAGGGACGGACTAGCTTTAACAGAATAATGCTTATTTTTTTTACACCCTGTATGATAGAGGCATATCAATAATACTATTGAACAGCTGAAACCTTAAACTAAAAAAAAGGTACTCTTCATCGACATTGATAAAGTAAACCGTTTACGAGAAAAAAATTTTTGTTCCATATGCGTTTTTTTATTAAATATTCGATAAATACCTTATTTTGTTGATATGGTTTTGTTGATATGTACCAGTTAAAATAAACAATAGTGTCAGTTGGACATTGAGTGTGTTTAAGTTTTTGATCTATTTCTTCTGCTTCTTTTTGATATGGAATTTACGTTTGAGGAATATGCCGACATGCATTTAATGTATGGGCTTGCATCATGTAATGCCTTAGAAGCCCGAAGGCTTTATGAAGAACGATTTCCAAACAGAAGAATTCCTGACAGAAAAACCTTTGAAAGAGTAGATCGTCGTTTAAGAGAGACAGGTAAAAACTAAGTTGTTTTATTTTTAATTTGTACTTATCGGATGATAAAGATTTGATTTAAAGTATTTAGGTCGTAAATAATTTTAAGAAAGTTTGACAAAGCCAGTCACAATTGTGGAAATCAAAACCATCGCGTTGATGGTCTTGAAGAAAACATCCTTAATGCCGTACAAGTAGATCCTGCTGCAAGTGTTCGAAAATTGGCTGCCGAATTTGATTGTTCAAAATCAATGGTCTTTAGAATCCTTATTGAGCAACAGTTACATCCATACCACCTTCAAAAAGTCCACGCGCTTCTTCCTGAAGACTTTCCGCGAAGGATGGAATTTTGTAACTGGGTTTTAGATCGGCACAGAAACGATGCAAATTTCATTGGTTCAGTTCTCTTCACGGACAAAGCTGGGTTTTCCAAAAACGGCATCATAAATTCTCATAATTTACATTTATGGGCAGAGGAAAATCCCCATGCTTCTATTGTAACGCATCACCAGCACCAATTTGAACCCATCAACGTGTGGGCCGGAATTATCAGACAACACTTAATTGGACCATTTGTATTGCCAAGGAGGTTAAATGGAGAAAGGTATTTGGAATTTCTTCAAAACAATCTGCCAGAACTTTTAGAAGATCTACCTCTGCAACTACGACATAATATGTGGTTCATGCATGATGGGGCTCCGCCACATTTTAGTCTAGTAGTTCGAGAACACCTAAACAGGGTCTTCGAAAATCAATGGATAGGAAGGGGAGGACCAGTGGCTTGGCCTCCTCGATCACCAGACCTAAATCCATTAGATTTTTTTTTGTGGGGCTATCTAAAATGTTTAGTATACGCCAATCCAATACAAAATCGGGAACACTTATTGGAACTGATTAACTTCCATTGTCGCGAAATAAGGAATAATGTTGGCGCATTGTGGAGGCTCCAACAATGCATTGCAGTAGAAGGAGCTCATGTTGAACCGACGTACAAAATGAATCAGTAAAATATGGTATTTATCGAATATTTAATAAAAAAACGCATATGGAACAAAAATTTTTTTCTCGTAAACGGTTTACTTTATCAATGTCGATGAAGAGTACCTTTTTTTTAGTTTAAGGTTTCAGCTGTTCAATAGTATTATTGATATGCCTCTATCATACAGGGTGTAAAAAAAATAAGCATTATTCTGTTAAAGCTAGTCCGTCCCTGGAAAACTAAATAAGCCGAATAAAATTAAAATGGTTCATTTTGAGGAGACTTACCTAGCAACCATCATACTGAAAAATTATTAAATTACACCAAGTACTTTAAGAATTATTCAAGATAAACCGATTTCCAGAGGCGTCCTTCAGGGGCTTATATCTCAGTAGGGAGGGCCTGTAGGAAATTTTTTTATGGGAACTTGTCATATTATTTTTTCATATTTTATCCGAATCTTGGAGATTGCCCACATATTCTGGGACACCCTGTATAAAAATTCTTTATGGAAAATTGACTTGAACTCTAAGCTTATTCCTCAACAGCCGGAAAGACTTGATTATCTACCTAAAGAAGTTAACTCTGTAACTCAAATTTTTCAAAGTTCAGCAGGCAATTTAATAGCAGTCAATAAATATCTTCATGAATATTATGAAGCAGATTTTCCCGGTTTGCGAATACTTGAGAAAAATAATTTACCTGTTCCTAAAAATGCACAAATAAACACAATGTTTCAAAGCAATCATGGGAAAATATATGTTTTTTTTAATAATAGTAATTATATAGAAATGTTAACTCACTTTCAAATCTTCCAAAAAAAACTTTATTTATTTTCAATAACAATTATTTGACAAAAAATATTATTTTGGATACAAATACAAAAAAATAACAAACTCTAGGAAAGGTTAGGTTAGGTGTTTGTCCTGCTATTTAATGGCTAGGCTGTCGTCTCCTATTCCTGGGAAATGGCACTTTGCATTTCTGGTACATCCGTTGGTGACATTTCTCCTCCCTCCTTTAGTCCTGACTGCGTCCTCGAAGTCCTTGTAAGCAAGTCCTGCAGGATCTGGATTTGTGCTGGTGGTAGCTTGGGTCCAAAGAGGGTTTTCGAAATTCTTCGCCTTTTCTTTGCTAAGATTATTATCAGGATCGCTAAAACAGACATAATTAAGAATATGGCAGTAGCTCCTAGTCCCGTTGAAATCTTTGGCAGGATTTCCATCGGCAGGATCGGTTGTATCTGGCCATGACTTTCCGGAATTTTCAATTTTTCTATTTTCAGTTCGTGCTCAGGAGTTAATTTAATTGGAACAACTTCGGGTATTGGGATTTCTTGAAGGGTTTTTGCGGCGAATTGAATTCCCTCTATAACTATTGTTTCGTCAGATATTATGATGCTGCTTGTTCGGACTTCTTCCTGTTGAACTGTGGTTGGCTTGACTACTCCTAATAATATCATTTTGGTGGTTTCTTGTACGAAATTTTCTGTAACTAATGATTTGGTACAATTTTGGACATTAGGTATACTGCATCTGGATTTCACGGGTTTCGTGCATATGATGTATTCGGCTTGGCCGGTACATGCATCGAACCATTTGTTGTTAACGTTTTAAAGAGCGGATGGTAAAATCATGACGTGATCATTGTTGGGAATAGGATAAACTTTGAAGGTTGAAGAAGAGTTTTCGTATAGGATTGGTATCTTTAGGATTATGAGCATTGTTTTAGAAGATGTAACACAGATTAGAGATTTAGATGATTCACTGAGTTCGTAAGGATGTTCGTCGTCAATTAGGAGTGCATTTCTAGAATAGATTTTTATTAAATTTTCTTTTAAGTTTTCAAGTACTTTTAATGTGAAAAGTTCAATATTAGAAAGGTTCAAATGAGACAAAGTAATGGTTCGGATCAATTTCATTAAAAATTCATTTATGTTTTGAAGATTCAGAATTTCGTTATGAAGTGCTACGTAACCGTCGAAATCGGCCGATAATTTATTGATTGCTGAAGCAAGTGCGATATTGTTGTTGGTAATTTGTTCTAAAAGACTATTGAATCTCGTAGAAATAGTTTGATCAAATGAAATGCGGTCTTTGAATTTTTTTATAATTACGTTTTATTTTAGTTCTATGGCGGTAATGTGTGATTTTAATAAATTCAGATCTGAATCGTCTGGATTTCCAGTTATGTATTTTATAGGTGTACCGAGAAAATTAAAAAGTCCTCTTTTGTGTTTTCTGGTTATTTTGTGTAAATTGTCCGCGGCTTCGTCGTGTATGTGGTTGTATTGTGATTTAAGTAAAGCAAGTGGTCCTTTCATCGTCGGGGTTTGGAAATAGTCGTTAGGGTTAATGTCTAAAATTTCTTCTAATTTTTGTAGGTCGATATGTAGAATGTGTCTATGGTAATGGGAAATTTCTCTAGATTTACCAATTTCCTCAGCGTAGTACCCGTTATTCGGAATCTGTTGTATTTTGACAAGTCCCTGATGGCCCGGGAATAGGGTCGTCCTGTAAAGAATTTCTGTTTTGTAAATTTTTCTCGTTAGTTTTCCTGACTCTTTTGACAAATTTTAAATGAGTACTTGTATTGTTTTGTTTGTCGGTTTTACCTAAAATTTTGGTTTCCTTTTGTTTTACAGGGTGCATAGTTTTTTCTTAGTCACGTAAAGGGTTTGCGTAAGATCAATTTCTGGTGTAGTTTCTGCTTTTTCGTTGTGTTTTTGTAGAATTTGTAGTCTTTTTTCGTTTTGTTTTTGATATAAGTCATTTATAAAAGGTTGTAATTCGTCTTTATGTCTTTGACAATACGTTTCGTATAAAGCGAGGTCAAAATCAAAGTTGATTTCTTCTGCATATGGTTCGTATAATATAAAAAAGGGTGAATAATTTGTGGCACTATGAATCGATTGATTATAAATTAACACGGCGTGTGTAAATATGTCATCTAATGGGTCATGGGGATTTTGGTCGCGTAATGTTCTTAATTTTTCGATCAGAGTAGAATGGAACCGTTCGACGGGTGAATTTGAGGAAGAACTGTTAACTGTAGTAAAATGTAATTCTATTTTATGTAGTTTCATGAATTCTATAATTAATGCAGAATTGAATTCTGTGCCCTTGTCACAGACAATTTTCTTTGGATAATTATGGTGGGAAAAATAATGTCTTAATTTGCTTAGTATAGAAACTGAGATTTTATCTGGAATTTTGTAACATTGAGCATATTTTGAAAAAGAATCAACAATAGTCAAATATAAGTTTTTGTTACAATGAAAAAAGTCGATGTGTAATGTGTCGAAGGGTTTTTGTCCTAGTAATGGTCCTAATTGAGGTAACTTGTAAGGGTGTCGTTCGTATTTGTTTTTGAGGCAAATTTCGCATTTATTGATGTAATTTGAAATAGTCGTCTGCATAGAAGGCCAACAAAATTTTTGTTTTAGGTGCTTATAGGTTTCTACGATACCATTGTGGTTTTGAGTGTGATATTTCTTTACACACTCTGTTTGTTTGTGCTCGTCTTCAATGTCTTGTAGTAGAGTATTACAGAAGATAACTTTTACTGTCGAGTCTATGTATTTTTTAAAATAGTTACAGATGAAAGGTCTAAATTCGTGGGGAACTTTTATAGCAAATTTTTGATTAGGTCTAAGTAAATTTTTGAATGTATCTTTAATTTCTTTTTGCCAGCCGTTAGTCATTTTAACCGTGTGTCTGTGTTTATTGAAAACCTTTTTATAGGTTATGTTGTAATTTGCGGATTGGGGTAAAATTATAATCTGATTTTTTGACATGTTAATAGGTTCCTCAGAAATTAGAATACCTGAAATAGGATTTTCAATTGCGGTATGCTGTGTATTATCTGTTCTATCGCAGTAGTGATACAAGGCGGATTCTGGCTCAATTTGACCTTGAAACTGACCTTTAAAGTGACCTTAGTGGTTTTCCTCGGAAAATGGTTTTGGGAAATTTTTTTTTTTTTTTTTTTTTTTTTTTTTTTTTTTCCACCGCCCCCGGCCTTGAAATGAGCCTTGAAAGTGGCCTTAATGCTTGTGGAAGAGCAGCCTTTGTAAAATAGCATTGGAAAATATCCACCGCCGCCGCCTCCGCCCGCCGCCCCGTTCTTGAAAATGGCCTAGTGGCCTAGATGGTTTTAAAAACAGTGTTCTTGGAAAATGGTTCGCGAGCCTTAGCCGCCTCTAAAAAGTGGCCTCTAAATGAGGCTTTTGAGGCCCACCCCCCCACAGAAAATTATTCCAGCGTCACCGCTGACGCCGGCACTGTGGAGCGCAAACACTTTTGCTGCAACCGACCGTTTTACGTTGTAGCGTAATGTTGGTTGCCTATGCATGCATTCATAATTAAACCAATAATAAGAGATTTATTTTTTTATTCAATATAATACAAATAGAAACGTATTGCCATTTTTAATCACAAATCCACCTGCTTCCTCTTCTTCTGCTTCTAGTTCAATCGGCTTGAGGAAAATCGCCGCCGCCGCCGCCGCAGCCCATCATTTTCTCTACACCCCGCTTTTAAATGACTGCAATAATTAGAAGAAAAAAAATTAAAATTAAAATAAAAACGAAAAAAAAATATATCCGATTTTTCGAAATCTCTCAAAGACGTCGGCCAACAAAATAATGTCAGTTTTCAAATACAAATCTGAATATTCACCTAAATTTTTTATATTAAAATGTCTCCAGACCTTTTGAGCATGTTCATACTGTTCATTAGTAATATCTTTATTGTTAAGTTTATTAAAAAAAACAGATTGTGGAGGTAATTGAGTTTCCTTAAGCTTATCAATATTGTCAATGTAGTCGTATGGAAATACACCTTTACGTGTAAGTAAGTAAAATTGCTCTCGAGTACAACATTCAAATGCATACTTTAAATTGTTAAAGTCTTGCATATCCAAAAGGGATACTAATTCATCTAAAGACGTTCCTAAAAATCGCAGCGAATCTATAAAACGAAATTTAATACCGTTAGCCATGTGTTGAGTGAATGATATATACTTTTCATTATTTATTGGTAGTAAAGAAATTTTACCTAATTTAGCCAAATCTCTTATGATAAAGTGACTATCGTAACCGCTTAAATTATGGAAAACAATTGGAACTACAAATCGCTTTCTAAAATTCAAATTACATGAGTTATGAGCAAATCCTCGAAAATCTCCAGTAAAATGATCATGATCTCGCACGATAATGTCCGTTTCAACAAGTCTTTGTTCGCAAATATGACAAATATGAGCTTTAAAATTTGAAAAATTTTCTCTCATGGGAACTATATTCTTAAATTTAGATTCAACCATTTGTGCGCATACTACCATTTCATTGGCGAACCATTTCATACAGTCAGGACCTCGATAACTGTTAAAATATGACAGACTATTATCATAGTCACATTTAACATAATAGCCACAACTGAATGCAATGTGTCGCTGATATTTAATCATGTTAATATTAACATTATCAAGAATCGGTTCTAATAATGATTCGAAATCAGCGTATATCACAAATGGTGTTTTTTGTTTGTAAATAAAATTCTTAAACTTTATAAAAGTTTCCTTCGGAATTGTAATTTTACATTCATTATTTTTTTCACATAATTCTATATGTAAATTCAAACGTTCTTCACTTGAAAAATAATTTAAACATCTATCACAGAAAAATTTTTTATTTTTTTTTCTATTGAGTTGAGTACTTAATAATCGTGATAAGTTTTTTATCCAACAATAATGATATTTGATATCGATATGCTGGGTATCGTTAGGATCAGGCGCATCATAATCATTTAACTTGGGAAAATATTGATTTTGAATTAATAATAAATTTATATGTTTTTCCAATTTATTTTTAGTTAAACGTATTGGAACTACTATATACTTATTATTGATTAACTCCAATCCATATACATTTATGGATAAATTATTATTCTTTTCAAAAACATGTATTTTATTTAATTTCATTGGAATCTCCACATTATCTAAATTCAACACATTGTCATAATAAGGATACGATGTAACTCGATTAGAATTTTTTTCTGATGGATACAGAGCACTTACAATACTCCAATAAAAACAGGCCAAGTCAAAATTAAAAATATTTACACAACTTTGTTTATTAGCAATTTGTTTTGGTAATTTAATAAACGTTGAACTATCTCCACCGCAACCGTTTCCTACTACAAACTTATTAATATTAACTTCAAGCGATATCACGGATTTTAATGCCCAATTTGACGAACGTTCCTGAAATTCCGATAGTTTAAATAAAATATAGTTGATTATATGATTAGTAAACCATTCAAATAATATTGTTGAAGAATCAATCGGAGCATATTTACTGTGAAAATATTTAAAATCTACTATGTCATCACCATCTACTAATTTTCTAATAAACTGGCCACAAAAAATAGTGTTTACTTTTATTAATGACATTTTTGATAAAACTTTTTCTACTTTTTCACAAAAAATTTTAAAAGCATCCATTAAAAATGGTAAAACATCTTTATGTCTTAAATTTATAATAATCCCAGTAATAACGTTATTTTTGAAAATTGAAATTAAATCATTCCATTCTACTGAAGTCGTCGTCGTCGTCGGTATATTATGTAATTTATTATATATAACTTTTAAATGACTAATTTTTGTTTGCCACGATCGAACTTGACCTGATAATAAATTAACATTCTTAAGTTTATCACAGCATAAATCAATCGCAATTTTTACATGTTTTAACCATGCTTCACAGTCTATATGAGGAAATTTTTCATAAAATTTTAAAATAAGTTTATCAATATCCTTTATTAATTGGTCGGACATTTTTTAAATTAAAACTTACTATTCACAAACTTAAAGAGTGCTTTAGGGTTTCCTTTTTCAGCGTTCTTCTCATCGACGATGCAGTCACCTTGATACACCACAGAATATTTTCCGTTTCCCAATTCATCAACGTGATTCTTCAAAATAGATAATGATCGACGTGGTAAGAATATAACTCGATTCTCCAGTTCAAGCAAAATCGTTTCACCATATTTTGAATTAACCAATTTAGCAATGTAGATTTTCTGAGGCTCATTAATTGGCAGGCTTTTCAATGCAACCACCGGTTTATTTTCACCACCACCTTCTAGGAGAGACGAATTTATTTCATTTAAATTCATTTTTCTCTAAAATAATATGTACTTTTATTTTTATGCAAAAATGAAAAATATTTACTTACATTTTTTTTAACGCTTTAACACAAAGAAACTGAGATTTACTAGTAATATGATGATGATGCTGCTTTCACAATGAAATTATTAATCAAACTGATTTATTAGCGACACGTGTACTGTCTTTTATAATAATAAAACCTAACCTCATATCCTAAATCTTAGCCTCAACCTTTTATTTCAAGGTTACAATTTATACTCTCCTGATGTTGCTCTAACTATAGCTCGATAACGTTTTTGCATCATTCAAGGTTATAATTTGTACTCTACTGACGACGATGACGTTACTCTAACTATAGTTCGATAACGTTTTTAGTACATACACTTCCTAATCGGAAATTTTTCAAGTATTTTGTGGTCCTGAAAAGGACCGTTTGGGGAATTTTCCCCTCTACAAGGTATTTTGTGGTCCTGAAAAGGACCGTTTCTGGGAATTTTAATTTCCCGACAAGACATTATCATCCTCATTAACATTTTTTATGCAGATTATACAGTTTTTAGTGAGATAAAAAATAAATAAGACCTGTTCGCACCTAGCGCAAAGGCACATTTCAGGCTCTAAATTACTCATTCTCCCACTAAAATGCTGAAATGCATTCTCACCATCATAATAAAAGGGGTTAACCGTCTGTGCTTCAAGATAAAAACACCCTAAACAAAGCTTTCTACCTTGACATACATAAAAAGTTTGAATCATGCACAACGTTTCTGTTTGTACACCTGATAAAAACTCTTGACGATTAACCTCTTTTACTATGTAATCTTTTGGATCCCATGTTCTACTATCAGTTTCAATTCCATCATCTGAAATTGGCTCCTCGATATTAGCAGCAGCAGCAGCGTCCATTTCAATGGAATCGTATGTGTGTGTGTTGAGAGCAAAGACTTGACTGAATTTTTTTTTAGATTATAATAAAACTTTGATTTATATGTTTTTAATTTGAATTCTAATACTAATTAGTATAATCTATTGCATATGATATCACCTCATATGGTTTTCCGTTTTGCATAATCATTCTTACCGCCCTCGCTCGCACCCGTCGTCATCTTCATTTAAGAATAATTTAGTTCATTTTACGATCAGTTTGCTTTCAAGAGGCATGAGTGATCAAATTAACATACTAACTGACATATCAATAATACCGCTTACGTCCAAAAAAAAAAAAAAAAAATGTCTAATCCAGCTATGTCGTTGGAGTCGATAGTTGCTGATGCTACTAGGGCCTCCTCCTCTGATGTCACCACCACCACCGCCGCCTCCGTCGATGATGCCGCCGCCTCCAACACTATCATTGAATCAGTAAGTTTTTGTTTTGTTTTGTTTTTACACTTACTAAATTATTATTGTATAGGAATTTATGGATTTGACGTTCGATGCTGACGATCCATTCATCAAAAACATATTTTCGGATGTGTTTTTGAAGGAAGAGGAGAACCCTCCGACGCTGTCGATGGATACACCACCTCCGCCGCCTCCGACGCCGACACCGATAGCATCTTTAAAGAAGAAACGAAAACTAACGGAGGAGACGACGCGGAAATTATTAGACAGAGTTACGGAAAGATACAACTTTTTTTAGTGTCGAAACCTAGAATATTAAAATTATTAGAAGATAAAAAAAAAATTAAAAATGATATGTGTGAATTACGCAAAAAAATAAATCAATACGCAGTTAGATTAGATCAAATTGATAGTGAAATTTTTGCAATATCAGATTCAGAATTTTTAAAATAATTTTTTTTGCTGCATAATTCACACATATCATTTTTAATTTATTTTTTATCAGATATTTTAATATAATAAATTACTTAGATCATTGTGCAATTTCGGATTCAAAATTTTAAAATCATTTTGTAACTCTTGTTGTTCGCTATAGAGTCCCATCTCTAACATTAAATATGAACGGGTCTCGTTGACTCGATGACTACGACTACGGCGACGATGTTGAGATAGGTTATTAAACCCATTGTTGTTGTTGGCAAATCTATTATCACGCTTCGCCTAAAAATCTCAGCGGTTGAGGGCGATAGCGCGGTTTTAAAAAATATATATTATTAAAACTATGTTTTTTTTTTATTTAAACTTACTATTCCCCTATTATTAGATAATAGCCTGATCATCCCCACACACAACTTATAAAAGGTGATGTATATGTCTTTAATAAATCAGTTGAAAGTAGAGAATGTCATTAGTAGTTGAGTACAGAACTAAGCTAAAAAAATATTGTGAAAAAATTTCTCGACTAAACAAAGATATTGTGTTTTACGAAGAAACCAGACAAGTTTTAAAAGATTTATCAAATTTGTGTTTAAATGATGGTTCTATTAAACGCAAATTATGTGATATTAACAGCGATATTCAACGGTTTGTTGTATACAAACACCCCTAATGGAGTGTCTAATATGGCGGTATGTTTTAATGAAAACCAAAAAGAATGTAACCGCTCTGAATGGCAAATGATGGGTAGAACCTATTTAAATGATGGAAAGTTACAAGTTTTTTACGTAAGATTGCCCTCAACACCATCTGAATTATATTACAAGTTGAAATTATTATTTCCGAATAGAAGTGAAGGTGATCAAGAAAAATGGTATAAAATTGGTGAAACTATCACCAATTGTACTTATCCTCTAGGAATAGGGACTGGAATTGGAGGATTAGTAGGAGGAGGAGGAGGAGGAGGAGGAGGTGAAGTCACACTAGGAGGAGGAGGAGTCGATCAACGACAATTTTCAATAACATGTGCTACATTTGGTTTAATGTTATTTATAGCGTTAAAAATGATTGTTAAATATTTAAGGAAAATATTAAATAAATAATTTTATTTATTTTATTTAGTGTTTTTTTAATATTTAAGGGAAAATAAAAACATAAAAACATTTTTATACACATTTATTTATAAAACATTTATACATGTTTATGACAAAAAAAATTTTAATTAGGTAAAATAGTATTAGTAAACCAAGAAAGTAAATGATCCACGTTTCTTTGCGCACACATAAATTTTCCTTTTGAATGATGATGATGGCAACACTGCTGTGGAATTGTCTGTCCGTATCCCATCTAGTTTTATCATACTTGACTACATCATGGATGATAGGAAATATTTGCAGTTCCTCACACTTACTTTGTAAAAATGAAAGTTTTTGTTCACCTCTAACGTAAATTATGTCTGCCGAATGAAGTAGGTAATTTTTTAAAATGTTATTAATTTCGCTATATTCAATATAACCGGAGTTAAATTGAATTCCATGCAGATTTTTCTCTAAATAATTCACTGTCTTTTTATCACTAACACTAAGATTTTTAAATTGTGTTGGCGATTTAAAAAGAAAATTTAATCGCTGTTGTCCAATATGAATGGAGAGCTCTTTTGGATGAAACACTTTTTCAATAATAAAACCTTGAATATCTACTAGTGCCACTCGCATGATGATAACCAACTAATTTTAATCATATTAGGGGAGGCTTTTTTATATCTTCTGTGAATCGTGTGTGTGTGTGTGTGACCTATGATGCACCTTGATATTATCGAAGTATGTGAAACTAAGGTCGCAATAGAAACCTTGATGTTACCGGAGAGAGATAGAGCGAAGTATGTGAAACTGAGGTCGCAATAGAAACCTTGATGTTATCGGTGAGAGAGAGATAGAGAGAGAGAGAGAGAGAGAGAGATCTGGAGTCAACACTCATTACGAGAGGCTTTTTATTACTTCCGTGAGTGGGTGATATTCCATGAGACAGTCGTGAACTATGATGCAATAAACCTTGGTGTTATCAGGGAATCCTACGTCCGATTCAATTTCCAACTTTACATCAACGGTTGATGACTTTATAGATTCTTCCTGCTTACTACAATCTATGATAAACAATGTACGTAATTTAAAATCCGAAACGGTTAGAAGGGTACGTTTTCGATTAGAGTTTGTGTAGCTAGGATAAAATTCTGTATAGTTGAAATATGCATCGTTGAAGCGATCACTAGCAAAATCAAATTGAGATCGATCCATAGGGTAATAATCACCATTTAACATTAGTCTAATATTACGAATATTCAAGTGATCAAATGTTGTAGGATCGGCTGTGGCTATATCACGTTTTTCGGTTTGGAAAAATATCATGACGTAGCGAGGTCTTTCAATAGCCGTACTGGTTTTCACAGGCCAGATATCTTTTTTAGCATTTGGCGTGATGGCTGGCAATTCATTAAGCTCCCATTTTCGGAAGGGTATTAAAATAGGCCGGTCCGATTGAATTGCCTTCAACAGTTTTTCATTTACTTCATAATTGGGGTAGATATGTTTAACTCTTACTTCAATGCTTTCAATATTTATTTTAACTGTAGTTACCGATCCACCATTTTCCTTAATAGTTATACAATCGTTATCGTTTCGAGCACGAACAAAGCGAAAAGTTTGTCTACCACACGTAATCCTAGGATAATCATTGAAAACGTTGAAAATATGCTTTAGCGGTAATAATAGACTGAATGATTTACTATTCGTGAGAATTGGTGATGAGGGATAATTCCACCCGGCAATAGACATGTGACGTGAGTCGTCCTGTGAATAGCAGGTATAAGCGCGAACGGTACTAACAATACCAGGATCTCGTACCGTCTCGATCTCTTTGCCACTTTCGCTGTATGTACAGGAATCGAATAGAAATGCTCCGAAATTTTGAGTTAATGAAACATCACCCGTTCCGGTAACTATTAATTTTCCCTTAATATCCAATAGCGAATCGTACATAGCAAAGAACGAATCCACTTGGTTGATAACAATTTCCACAATGTCATTGCAGTTAAACGATTTCACATATGGAGCATAGTATTTGTATTCACATTTTCGAATTGATTCATCTATTACGGGTGACCCGTATAGATTAAACATCGGTAATTTCTCAGCTGATTCAGCTACTTTTCTTTTCTTGTAAACTATTGATGATGATGATGATGATGACATGGTTGTGGTGAGGATGGTACGTTGTCAACAAAGAATCTTCTTATACTAATAATTAATTGTGTTTTCACCGCTTATAACCATTTAGGTCGAGGTCTAAGTTCCAATACTAGGGTGCTTGTTTCACCACGGAAATTTACTGGTTCACCGTTTTGATCGACTGCCAGTACGGTAATATTAAGAATTTCACGTTGAGGAATGACTGGTAAATACAAGAGATTTGAAGGCGTTTCGTCAATTATATATCCAGGATCTGATTTAACGGAGAATTCGTAGATTGTATGAGCGGGTGTGTTTCCGTCAAACGCCCCCGTCGTAATGTTAGAGTCAAAACGTACGGTTTACACTTTTATAATGTTGACGGGTAAATCTGACGAATGTATCTGAGCCGGAACGAGATTTTTTTCGGAAAATCCCAACGTACGTCCAATATTGTTAGGTTCCTTAAACGATATGGTATAGAATTTGCTGAAAATTTCGCATTTGAGCGTATTATTATTAGGCTTTAATGAAAAATCTCGATCTGGATCAACGGAATTCTCCAAACCCATTCGTTGTCGAATAAATCTCTCAATATCTGAAATTTCATAACTACCTGCTGGAAAGGCAATTTCGTTTAATTTGTTGTGCGCATCATAGTAGTAAAATTTTTGATCCTCTTCAATGTTCGGTATGGAATTATATGAATGAAACGATCTCAACGCTAGCTCATATTCTTTTTCAGGATTCAAAACGATGGGTGTTTGAGGTTTAAATTCAAAAATATGATTGATGCTATTGACTCGCAACAACTGAGACATAACGAAGACTAACGAATTTTTAATAAATACAATAACTTAAATATATTCTTTATTTAAACTCTTTAAAACAATATATACATTTTGATTGCATTTGTGTACCACATACATCAGACCATACATGTCGACTGAAATTCATTTGACAAGGTAAAAACCGTTTTAATTCCATTCTGTACTCAACGGGAAGGCTATACCAGACTGTCTGTAAATCACTCACGTTCAATAAAATCATTTGAATTGCATCCTCGAGGTAACTACGACTATGACGATTCATCACGTAAAAATTTCAAGCACAAATGTCCACAATTTATTTGATTATAAGTTTGATATTGTTCGTTGTTATAGTAAATTTTGACAGGACGATTACGACTACTTAAATAACGAACAAGTTCTATGGGCGGCTTCAAATTACCAAATGAATCAAAATATTCAATGTTGTCGTTCATTTTTCTATATGCCACCCAATGTGTTCCGGGATTTTTCCAACTATCCAAATTTACGATACCACATTCACGGTGTGCTCGTACTCTCCTAGGTAGAGTATCGCGCATGAAAACACCTCGAAAATGAGGTATTTTATAAAGTTTAGCATATTTCAATAATTCTTTATCGTATAATGCTCTATTAGGTAGCCTTAATGACGTCGACGTTTTTTTTGAGGTTTTTTTTTTTTTTTATTTTCAAGATACAGACCGAAACCTCCTTTACTATTCTTTCGTAAATACAATCCATGACCGATAGCTTCCATCGCTTTATTGTGACGTGTCTCTTCTTCCAGCTTCTTTTTCTTATTTTGAGCGTTTACGACGGAAGAAGCTATACTGGCTGCGCCTCCACTTAACGCCCCAAGGGCACTAAGTCCGGCAAACAAGGGAATGAGAGGAAGAAATCCTCCAGATTTAGAGTCAAATGGAATAATTCTAGGTATTCTAATGTTATTTTTACCTCCGGCACGTTTAACAGCCACCTTGGCTGCTTTTAAAGCCAACGATACGGCCTTCTTTAATGTCTTGGCAGGTTTCATGGATTTTCCAATTTTTTTTACAACGTGAGTGTTAAAGGAACAACCCATACCAAGTTTACGTTTGGTTTTCATTACTCCGGTTACAAGTAGAGCGTTGCCACGTTCACCAAGACTAGCGTCCTTTGATTTAACTCGTTGCCACGCTTGATCTTCTAATATTTTATCGGCTTTATGACGTTCGTTCAATGAATCGTTCTGTGAATAGGCGATGTCGTGTTGTTTGCACGCAGCGTCTAGCGGATTAATACCCGGATCGCCACGTGCCAATCGTTTTTGTAGTTTTGTTCCCGGACCGCAGAATTGGTACCCCCCACTTAAATGGATTTCAAAGGGTAATTTATTAATCAATGTATTTAACACACCCTCTCCTTCGTGCACAAACATTGAAACTAATAAATGAGCGTAACAGCTTCGATATTTATAAGACAATGAAGGTGATTCAACAAGTGCAGTCGTTGCCGATCGAAAATTTAGACGATTTTCAAGACAAAAAGTTAAATGGTATTAGTAAACATGGTCCGTTGTTGCCCGACTCGTTTCGCGCCATAATCTGCGGTCCGAGTGGCTGTGGAAAGACAAATGTAATGTTAGCCCTGTTGTTTAATCCCAATGGTGCTAAATTTGAAAATGTTTACGTATACTCAAAATCTTTATACCAACCAAAGTATCAGTTATTACAAACAGTAATGACTCAAGCAAAGGGTATAGGTTATTTTCCGTTTAAAGACAACGATGAAGTCATCAGTCCCACTAAAGCCAAAAAAAACTCCATTTTTATTTTCGATGATGTAGCATGTGATAAACAACAAAAAATTCGCGAATATTATTCCATGTGTAGACATAAAGATATTGATGCTGCCTACTTATGTCAAACATATTCAAAAATCCCGAAACAATTGATAAGAGATAATTGTAATCTGATTGTGTTATTTAAACAAGATGAAATTAATCTAAAGCATATATTTGAGGAGCATATCTCCCCAGACATAAGCTTCAATGAATTTAAAACCTTATGTTCAAAGTGTTGGATTAATAGGTATGGAACGATAGTTATCGTAAAAGATTTTCCCATTAACAATGGTCGCTATCGAATGGGTTTCGATAAGTATATAAAAATTTGCTAATTTGTGTTAAACGTCACTGTATAGAATGATGTCGGACGATCGAGTTGCTGTGGCTACACATAAACGAAAAGTTGCTGAACTAACGCGTGCTATACGAAAAAAATATTTAGCATTGAAATTAAATCGAACGAATGTGGACGATTCAATCAATAAACTTTTTAAACCAATAACCGATCCGTTAAAAGAAATTGCTATAAAAAAAACTACTAGTGCTGCTGATGCTGTCGCCCCCATACAAGTAAAGAATGAATCATTTATTAAAAAAGAATATAAGACACATCCTACTAGTACTAAATTTCTCGATTTAGAAGATGTTGCCGAGTTTAATGAGCCCAGTATAATAGAGGAACCTAATTTATCACCGAAACATTCCACTGAACCGACCATCGAATATTCACAGGATGTAATAGATGAATATCTGGATCAGTATCCATCAATAAGTCATACTTACGTTAAAGATTACTGGACAAATAGCGATAAAATTGATAGAAAATATGGTCCTACATATGATAGTGAACAAGATAATTGGACACTTGGTAATAGAAGAATTTCCTTTGATGTTAAAACCGGTGCTATCATGTTGTTATCGGAGAAAGACTTTTCGGGGGGATATGTGAAAGGAACGCCAGGACTTTATCAATTAATATTTTATTCCGATCCATCGTACGCTCCCGATGATCTCGTAAACTATAAAACCATATTAGAACATACGGGTGCGCACTTGAATAGTAGAGGACATTTAAAAGGAGATAACAGTATAAAATGGTATAACATTATAAAACCTTTGATTAAAACCGTAGAAAAAAGTAAAAAATCCAGTCTCTCAAGTTTAGTTCAACATTTCGCCTCTTCATCACCGAAAGAAGGTAAAGGAATGCATTTAGAATATAATAATGCACCTATAGAATATATTTATTGGGACGACCCCCGAGAACTTATTACTAGATTGAGACTACTTATCGCATCTAAAGAGGCAGGAAATACTTCACATAACAATGAGATTGTTGCCATAATGAATGAATTGAGGGAGGCTAATATGATAAAATAAGTTTACACATCCACACGAATGTCATTTCAATGATGAGTGTTGATAAATTCGGACGTCATTCACGTTCGCGTGCATTTGCATTCAAGCCATCTATTGTACGATTACCGCACACCTCTGATGGTAATGTAGATATTGAACATTTAAAGTTATGCAACGTTAAGGGACCGCCAACAAATGATGAAGATGCCGCAAACAAAAAGTATGTCGATTCTATGATAACAAACCTTTCAAAATCAATAGATCGAGTATCGGATAACGTTAAAAATATGTCTGATATGTCTATGGTAGATATGCAAAATAATATTAATGAAAATATGCAGTTTATTTCGAAACAAGAACAACAACAAACTACAGATTGGGTGACAAAAAAGTATGTTGACGATTCTTTGCAAAAAAGTATTGAAAACGCAAATAATAAATTATCAATAGAGCTTAAGTTATTTCTTAGAAATAACCTTGTTGATAATTATTCAGAGATTAGAAAAAATATTAAAAACCTTGAACAAAATGTAAAGAAGAATCAAGAGCAAATTACCAAATTAATTGCGATATCAAGAACTACTTTTACTACGCATACACCATAAATAGTAAAATTATAAATCAGTCTATTTATTATCATGCCAATCGCGTCGGCGACGGAGGCGGTTACGTCACCAGAAAAGATTCAACTTGTTAATGAACTTCATAAATATGCACGAAAAAATTATCCGAGACGACGTACCGTCATCAAAGGACTAGATGATTTATGGCAAATGGATTTAGCTGAAATGAGTCGCTATGCACCGCAAAACAAAGGTTTTAAAATGATTATGGTTGTCATTGATTGTTTTTCAAAATTTCTATGGACTAGACCGCTAAAAACGAAAACCGGTGAAGAAATTACCAAAGCTTTCGAAGACATTTTATCTCATACAAAACATTGCCGCCAGCGTCGTCCGAAAAATTTACAAACCGATCAAGGTACGGAATTTTTTAACGCAAAATTTAAAAATTTAATAAAAAAGTATTCCATTAATCATTATAATACGTTTAGTGTTAAAAAGGCCTCTATAGCAGAACGGGTAATACGTACTTTAAAAGAAAAATTATACAAGTATTTCAGTTTAAACGGAACCTATAAATGGATTGATTATTTACCCAAGTTAACTCAAGAATATAATAATACGAAACATAGTAAAACGAAACTTAAACCAAAGGATGTGAACAAGACTAATGAAAAGATTCTTTTAACGAAAAGATATTCATATCTGAAAATTGCCGGACCGCGAAAATTACAAGTCGGCGATGTTGTACGCATAAGCAAAGCAAAGCATGTGTTTGAGAAAGGTTACACACCAAATTGGTCTACTGAACATTTTAAAATCATTAAAGTTAAAATAACCAATCCCGTTACATATTTGTTGGAAGATATGCGTGGTCAACCAATCATCGGAGCTTTTTACGAAGAAGAATTACAAAAGGTTAAAAATCCCGACATTTATCTCGTTGAAAAAGTGTTGAAGCGAAAAGGTAGAAAACTTTATGTCAAGTGGTTGGGGTTTGACATTACGCATAACAGTTGGATAGATAAGGATTCGCTTAAATAACAAGATTAACAATACATCTCAGTCAGTTGTATAAAATGTGTTCAACGTATAGTTCATCATCCTCTGGATGTACTTCAGAAAGTTCTTATAGCGATAAACAAATGGATAGTGATTATTATAAACAAATTGATCAAGTCTCCAAAAAAATGTTTGAAAACGCAATCGATTTTGAGCATACTTTACTGTTGTATAAAGAGTATTCGACTGGAACAGCGACTGTGGGAAGCGGTCTTAGTCCTGCGAGAAAATTTGAATCTGCAATTGTTTTAAGTCAACCCTTTCGACCTCATCAGCAAATGTCTTTTGATACATTCGAATGGTTAGATCTTATGTCAATGTTGAAAGTTTTGCTTAAAAATTTTTTCGATGACTCACTTCCTCAATTTCCTGATGAATATGATTCTGTTGAAAATCTATGTGGAAGAAATTGTAAAGTAACTCAATATATAATGGATGATACAAAATTTCTAAATATAAATAAAAAAAACGTTTGTATCGAATTGACAAAAGATCAAGTTTATTATTTGATTGATATAGATGAAAATTTGTTGTGCTATTACATTGAAGAATTGAATAATGTTAATTTTAACAATTACTACTTTCAAGTATTAAACATAATCAAACCGTATTTTGAAGACTATGAAGAAGAAGAAGAAGTTTGGAAGAATATATTAAAAAATATATTAAACTTGACTGATTCATTATTGGCTAATGCTCTCAGAGAATTTATTTATTTTTATAAACATAAATTTATAAATGCCTTACAAGGATTTAGTGTAGAATAAATTTTATATAAATAAATCGTCTTTTCTTTTATACCTCTCATTCTCATTCGATATGTCGATAAAGATAGTTGTGTCGTTGTTGCTTTCAATATTATTGGTAATTCATTGTGAACATATAAATCAAGAAGATGCTATTTCTTTTCTAAAACAATATGGTTACATAACCTCTGTTAGTAATAATAATAGTTTAGAAAATTTCGAATCGTATTTAATCGAGTTTCAAGAAAAATTTAATTTGCCTGTTGATGGTACCTTAAATGATGAAACTATTCGATTAATGAAGCGACCAAGATGTTCTAATTATGATGAAAATATTGGATATGTTGATTCATATACGGTACACGGAAAATGGAATAAAACTAATTTAAAATGGCATTTTCCATCAGTATCAAGAAAGTACATTACAGTAGCCGCAAAAGCTTTCGAAATTTGGGCTAAAGATTCAAAGTTTACATTTACCAATGTTAAAATAGCTATGCCAAAACCGGATATTACCATAACCCTCGGAAATAAACGTCATAGTTTTCGAACGAGTTGTTCGGGTAAAGCTGAATGTCCCCAGAATTTTGATGGACCTGGAAAAGTTTTGGGTCATGCCTATTATCCAAGGGACGACAGCAATTGCATTGAGATTCATCTTGATTCTGATGAAAATTGGAATTTTAGCTTGAATATCACGAATGTTCCGGATAACGAAAACAGTTTATTGGCAGTTTTAGTTCATGAGATAGGTCATACATTAGGTTTGGGTCATAGTGGCATTGAAAATTCTATCATGTATCCTTGGTATCAACAACATATATCCTCATTACATGAAGACGATAAAATGGCTCTTGAAGCACTTTATGGTCCTATACCAACACGTCGTTATCTGCCAATTAACCCTACTACTACTACTACTACTACTAGCAGTACTACAACACCTCCACCACCTCTACCTACTTCAGCCAATTTATGTAACCTTAAATCCCCTGATTTTATCTTTCTCGCTAGCACAGCATCGTTCCCCAATTATCGTTTATATATTGGAAGCGATCGTAAATTATGGAAAATTGATCTTAATGATATGCGAATACCCCAACATTTTGATTTAATTGAATCATATCTTCCTAAAGAAATAAAAACATCTACTATAACTCACATTTTTCAAAATGCTGTGGGAGATCTAATTAGCTTTGCTAATGGAAGATGTTATGCCGCCTCGTTCCCAGAATTGCATATTCAACATGATTTTATTTTACCATTATCTAAAGGTGTTCTAATAAATGCTATATTTCAAACAAATAGTGGAAGCATTTTTATATTTTACGATAACACTTCATACATTGAGTTTCTGGAAACACCTCAAGAAATACGTAATCGTGGACGAATAACAGATAAATTTCCTGGACTTCCACCCGGTATTACGTCGGCGTTTAGATTTACAGATGGTTACATTTACTTTTTTCAACAAGATACTTACTATAAATTTAGTGAATATACACGAAAAGTTGTTGCAGCAGGCCCCTTTAATTGGAATCTCTTTGGTATTCCATGTCCTGAAGACAGCTTAAAAGAACAATTAAAAACTTTACTGTCAAAAATAATATCTTTTTATGAATAAAAAAATGCTTATTAAGAATTACGTTTTTTATTAAAACAATATTTTATAAAGTAGTATATTTCATCTTTTCTTCTTCTTCTTCTTCTTCTTCTTCTTCTTCTTCTTCGTCTACTAGAATGTCATCGTCATCATTCACATCATCGATAAGATATGAGGGTAAATATTTCTTCATTCTGCGTAGATACCCTTCAAACTCTAACTTTTTAAGTATATTTACCAAGCAGCATATACAAATAATTCCATCTACGTAATCGTTCATGACTTGAGATCCTTTACGATATCGAGCAGTTAATATTTGACATTCCTCTTCTGTATACATTCGACCCATACCATATACACTTTCACGTTCGTAAATTCTTTCTTGCTTAAACAAATGCCATGATAAGTCTCGCAAGAGATTTTTAAGATTATTCACTTTTGTTTCACTACTAGTTGCCATTTTTTTTATTTTTCAACTGACTTTGCATATCTATAAAACTTCTATATATGCATGAAGATAAAGGAGAGAGGGGATTTAAAATAACCTCGATTTAAAAAATATTCTTAACCAATATTTGAGCTTTAGTAGCTGCTGCTGCTGCTGCTGCTCAATATCTCGCTTTTTTTTTTAATAATCTAATATTGAGGTATAACAACCTCGGTTCTTGTTGTTGAGTCCCATCTCTAACATTATAAATGAGTTATCTCCGCCTCGACCGCGATAGCAGGCGCTCTCGAACTCATGAAGGTCGTCGCAGCCTCAAAGGCGGGCGACACGTGCGCTCGCGGACCACACCCCCTCCCAGCTGAGAGCAGTCGAGGCGACCGGCCGGCGCTCGAATCTCAGCAGCGCAGCTGAGAGCTTCGGTGGTCGGTGGCGGCGCCCAGCAGCGAGGGTGGCCGGCGGCAGCGTTCGGATTCCAGCTGAGAGCATTGGTGGTCGACGGTGCGCGCGCGGACCCCGGTTTCAATGGCGGCTGAGTCGGTTGCGAGCATCCATCGTCAGCACATCTAGTTCAAAAACATGAGCGATCCCGACGACGACGACGACGACGACGCCGCCGCTGGAAACCGTCTCCGGCGGCGATGCTGCTGCTGCTGCTGCCTCCGCCGCCGCTAAATCAGTAAGTTTTTTTTTTTTTTCGTTTTTATTTTAATTTTAATTTTTTTTCTTCTAATTATTGCAGTCATTTAAAAGCGGGGTGTGGAGAAAATGATGGGCTGCGGCGGCGGCGGCGGCGATTTTCCTCAAGCCGATTGAACTAGAAGCAGAAGAAGAGGAAGCAGGTGGATTTGTGATTAAAAATGGCAATACGTTTCTATTTGTATTATATTGAATAAAAAAATAAATCTCTTATTATTGGTTTAATTATGAATGCATGCATAGGCAACCAACATTACGCTACAACGTAAAACGGTCGGTTGCAGCAAAAGTGTTTGCGCTCCACAGTGCCGGCGTCAGCGGTGACGCTGGAATAATTTTCTGTGGGGGGTGGGCCTCAAAAGCCTCATTTAGAGGCCACTTTTTAGAGGCGGCTAAGGCTCGCGAACCATTTTCCAAGAACACATTTTTTAAAACCATCTAGGCCACTAGGCCATTTTCAAGAACGGGGCGGCGGGCGGAGGCGGCGGCGGTGGATATTTTCCAATGCTATTTTACAAAGGCTGCTCTTCCACAAGCATTAAGGCCACTTTCAAGGCTCATTTCAAGGCCGGGGGCGGTGGAAAAAAAAAAAAAAAAAAAAAAAAATTTTCCCAAAACCATTTTCCGAGGAAAACCACTAAGGTCACTTTAAAGGTCAGTTTCAAGGTCAAATTGAGCCAGAATCCGCCTTGTATCACTACTTATCGCTATTGTCGTTATCTACTTGTATAAAATCGAATTCCTCAAGAAATTCGTTTAAGTCAAAATCGTCGGGATTTGGAGGTTCGGCACATATTGAGCTACCGGTTAATGCATTTATTTGGACTCTAGAAAGAGCATCTGCAACTTGGTTTTCCTTTCCTTTTTTGTATTTTACCTCGAAATTGTAATCTTCGAGTTTCAGTCTCCAACGAGCTAATCTAGAGGTAGGGTCCTTAATTTTATAAATCCATACGAGTGGATTATGATCAGATTCGACAATAAATTTTTTCGGTCAATACAGATAGGGGGCGGAAATGTTTACAAGAGTCTATGATAGCTAAGAGTTCTTTCTCCGTAGTAGAATAATTTTGTTCTGCTGAATTTAGAGTACGAGAATAATATGCGATCGGATGATTATTTTGTGTTAGAACTGAACCAATGGCTACGTTTGAAGCATCGGTAGTTAGTACAAAGGGTTTTGTAAAATCTGGGTACTGAAGAACTGGAGAATTAGATAATAGTTGCTTACATTTTTCGAAACATTCTAAGTATTGAGGATTAGTAGGGTCAATAATTGCTCCTTTGCGAGTACATCGAGAAAATGGGGACGTGATTTTTGCAAAGTTCGGAATAAATCTCCTATAGTAACCGATAAGTCCTAAAAACGATTTTATTTCTTTCACAGTTTTTGGGAGAGGATATTTTTGGATAGCTTCTAATTTATAAGGATTGGGTTTTATACCTTGTGGAGTGACGATCTGACCAAGAAAAGCAACTTCTTTTGTCAGAAATTCCGATTTATCTAACTGGACTTTAAGGTTATTTTTTCTGAAAGTGTCAAATATAGTAGCGATGTGAACAAGATGTTCCTATAGGGATTTTGAAAAGATAATTACGTCGTCCATATAGACAAAACAAAATTTGTGTAGAAAAGGACGAAGAACATTGTCCATTAATCTTTCAAAAGTGGCCGGGGCATTTTTTAGTCCAAAAGGAAGTCTCAAGAATTCAAAATGACCGTGAGGAACTGTAAAGGCAGTTTTCTCAATTGAATTAGGATGAAGTTCGATTTGGTGAAATCCCTGAGCCAAATCGAGGGTTGTAAAATAAGTAGCTTTACCTAAATTGTCTAATATTTCATCAATTTTGGGTATAGGGTATTTGTCTTCTACTGTATTTTCATTTAATTTACGATAGTCTATTACCATTCGAAATTTTTTCTTACCAGATGCGTCTGCCTTTTTGGGTACTATCCAAACAGGGGCGGCGTAAGGGGATATAGAAGGTCTAATAATTTTGTTGTCGAGAAGTTTATTGATTTGCCTAGTAATTTGTTTCTGCATAGCTTTTGGATGTCAAAATCCTCTAACATAAACAGGGTTTTTGTCTAGTGTTCTAATTTCGTGTTTTATTGCAGAAGTAATGGTCAAGGGTAATTTTTTGTCGTTAAATATGTCTTTATACTTTTTACAAAGTTTTAAAATTTTATCTTTTTCTTCGTCGTTCAAATGTTGCGTTCGAATAATTGAAGGATCAAAATTTGTTGGTCCTTTCGAAATTTCGTAATTGTCAAAATTTTCCACACATATTGGGTCTATTTGTACCGGACTATTAAATATTATATGGTCAATATAATAATAATAATAATAATTATTATTATTATTATTATCTGTAGCGGTGTGAATAGACTCTGGTATTTTTATGTTATTTATTTCAATTCCTGGTAAAACTACATCTCCATTTGATACATTTACAGGAATTTTATTATAAAGTGTTTTAAATGGAATTGTAATATTAAAACGTTTTAATGTCAGCGTTTTACTTTCGCAGTTTATTAACGCATGTAGTCGTTCTAGGTCAAAGTTCCCTAGCAAGATATCAAAATTCCAGTCAGCGATTCTCGCGTCTATTGGTTCAAAAATGTTAATTTCTTTAAATAATAAATAAATAAATGTTGCGTTATTTTCATAGAAGTTAATTTGAAGGGTTTTTTATAGATATGAAGTGGCATTAGGTGAAAATATCGTATCTGATCCTCCAGAATCTATCAAAACTTTTAATCCCGATTTGGGTAAAATAAAGTAAGGTAATTGAGGAAGGCTACGAATATTGTTCTAATTTATAGGGGGTGGGCGTTCTGGTAGGAGAACTTCCTGAAAATTTTGTTCTCGAAAATTTTCTTGTTCGTTTATTTCATACGAATCGTTTGAAAAATCAGGGTTTTCTTCATTAGACGTTTGCACGTTAAAATGATGAGTTCGTCTAGTTGAAATGCTCATGGGTTGATTTCTTGAAGAAATTGTCTGTACGCCACTCATAAGAGTAGGGTTGTTAGACTGATTTTGGGGGTTTTTATATTGGGTAGTTCTATTAATGATTTGAAAATCGTTGTTTCTGTTGGGAAATGAAGATTGTCGGTTAAAATTTGAATTATTTGCAAAATTGTTCGATTGAGGCGTATTACTAAAAATCGTATTGTTTCTAAAGTTATTGGGTCTAGGTTGAAAATTACGTTGTGGCGGATTGGTTGAGTTTGATTGAAAATTGTTTTGCGGAAAATTGGAATTGTTTTTTGGTTTAAGGTTGGCCCGATCTAATTGGTTAGACCTTTGTTTCGGATTTTGTTGAGCTTTTAGAAAGTTCATGTATTGCTGTTGACTTTTATGATTATCATAAGCAATGCATTTTTGAAGAGCTTCATCAAGAGAATTTAATTGAAAATGAGACAAATATTCGCAATAAGGGTCATTGATACCAGTACAAAATGTCTTGAGAGCAATGCTTTTAAAATAAGGGTTTTTAAAATTTGCTGTTTCTGGATTATTATGTAGTGATATGTGTTGTAATAATAGGTAGTTTAAATTATTTAAAATTCTTTGGTGATATTGGTCATAAGTTTCGTAAGGTTTTTGTATAGTTGTAGATAATTGAGTCACTAATATGTCTTTAGATCGCCTGTCTCCGTATTTTGTTAAGAGTAGAGGTCTTATATCAGTCCAAAGTGTTTTGTTTGAATAATTTAAAAAATCTCTAAGTTCACCTTTTATACGAGATACAATATTTGCATTTAAAATAAACTGTTGTGCCGGAGTAAGATTCTGATTAGTAAAGAAATCAAGTAAATTATCAACTGATTTAATAAAAGTCGAGAGATTATCTCCCGTATTAAATTCGGGTAACGTAGCACAGAGGCTAGAAATATCGCTATTAGAAAGAGACATTGTCCTACGATTAACGTTTCGAGTAATTTGAGATTGTCGAGAACTATTCGTATTATTGGAAGTGTCAGTCTCTAGACTAATATTGGCTAATAGTAAATGTAAATTTTCTTCAGAAATATTATCAAAATTGCTCATATGAGAAAAAGGAAATTAGACTTACAGGAGAAGGATCATTTGAGATATCCTCTGCATACTAGTCTTTCTTCTCTCAAGTTCGGTTGGATTTTTCGTCAAACAACTGAAGTTGACCAGGAAACACGAGTTTCTGTACGAAGAATCCTGTTCGCAGCGCCAGAAATGTTAACTCACTTTCAAATCTTCCAAAAAAAAACTTGGATACAAATACAAAAAATAACTAACTCTAGGAAAGGTTAAAAGTAAAAAGCCTCGTAGAAGTGTTTGTCCTGCTATTTAATGGCTCGGCTGTCGTCTCCTATTCCCAGGAAATGCAACTTTGCATTTCTGGTACATCCGTTGGTGACATTTCTATATAGAATATAACAAAAACTTTAAATCTGTCTCGAGTTGAAGTAAAATAAAAGACATTTTCCCTGGGATACCAACTGTTTGTTTTTTATTTAGTGATCCATTCATATATCATGTTTCCAATTTTCACTGAACAATTCTTATTTTCAGCATGACGCATACAATGCTGTGTTTTATTTTCAATCAAAGTATTTAAATTACTTTTACTAGGAAAATTCAAAGTTTCTACATCTGTAATATTATTAGATAAAAAATGTCTTTAATATATTTTTATAGATAAACATGAATTTCTGGTAAAAACAATTTTTCACTAACTGTTTGCATGAATTTTAATACAAACAAAATGATCATGTTTAGAGACATAATTACGTTGATATATATTATGAAATCCATATTTATTTTTATTATAATTACTATTTATATAGTGTGAATCGAAAATATTTTTCAAGTAACATAATAAATTAATTGAAGAAGTTAGTATTGATCAAATTTGTTTTCCAAAAATTAATTTGTTTAGATCATAGTGTTGATTGTAGATATATATAATTTACTATTTTTATTTATTACGATCATTTCCAAACGATAATATGGTCAATAAACGTTAGGTTATGTTATGTTATAGACATATAAATATAATGAAGAACGATTTTTGATCGGAGATAATTAACCCTTTAAATAAGAAAGTCCCAGCTAATGTTGTAAAAATAGCGGGGCAGAAAAATGAAATAAATAAAAATAAATGACTTAGATATTAGAAGTAAAGTAATCTGGTGTTTACGGAACAGATAATAAAATTAAAGTTAAATAATAATTCAGCATATTATTATTATTATTATTATATTCCCCCTGAAAATAAGAGAATTTTAAAATTCTCAAATATAAAAAACAAATTAAAAGTAGAGTTTGCGATTTATGCTGACAAGTTCATTTTATAGTGAACTAGAAAAAAAAAAGAACGTTACTGACGATGAGTATAATCTCGCATGTAACGTATGGAATACTTTTAATACTAAAACATTAAAAGATTACACAGAAATTTATTTAACAACTGACGTTTTGTTATCAACAGATATTTTTGAAAATTTTAGAGAGATCTCTTTAAATATATATGACTTAGATCCACTTTATTATTTTAGAGCACACGGGGCAATAATTTGATGCTTCTTTAAAAATAACTAATATTGAACTATAATTATTAAATGATATTGATAAAGTAATGTTTATTGAATGTGGAATAAGAGGGGGTATTCCTCAAGTGTCTAATAGATATGGAAGAGCTAATAATCAATTTATGGGGAATAATTATAATTTAAAAAAATATTCTTATTTATTAATTGAACGTTCTGTATCTCGAGACCTAAAGATTTTTGAAAATCCATTTCTGACCTACCCTGCATATAAAAAGGATGTATTAAAAGTCTTGTGTAATATTGGCCTTATATACTTTTTTTCCGATCATAAAAACCCACAAATCAAAAATCCTAACAACTCACCCTTAGTCAACTCATCAATTTTGTCACTTAACTTTTGGAGATAATTTTAAATACTTCAACAGCAAATTTCAAAATATTTTGATGAAATTATTATTCTCGTACAAGTTTAGGATTTAGCCAGGTATGAAGATGTTATCTTAAAACTCATAACTGAAAATTCAAATGATTTTTTAAAAGTTTTTATTTATTAGTAAAAATATTGATGAAGTTTTGCTCTTTTTGGCTGGTCTCCCAAATGATTTTGACGTAATGGTTTTTACCGAAACACGTCAAATATTTGACTTGCAAATCTTTCATTTGAACGGTTATAATATTTTATATAATGAGGGTGAAAATAACAAAAATAATGGTACATGAAAAGTTCACATAGATTTAGCTAAAGCGTTTACTTAAGTAACAGGTTTCAATGTGTTGAGATAGATAATACTGTAAGTTCGTTAAGTTCCATTAACCACGGTGTGCCTCAAGGTTAATGATTACAGAGTACCCAGATTCATTCTATGCCGTAACAATTACAAGACTTAAACTAAATCGTGCAACGTTTCAAACACACCCCCACAGAATAGAATTAGCCGAAACAAATATTTGCTCATGTGATAACCAATCAATTGCGGATTTCAATCATATATTTTTTGCGTGTCAAAAATATAATCAAAGTCGATTAGAGTTGTTAAAAACACTAATAGAGAATAAATAAATATATCACATCTATTAACCTGTAACAAGAAGATTTTAGACGGAGTGATCGATTTCCTCCGACGGAGTAAACTAGTTAAAAGTAGTACTCGTACTTATGTCAAAACTTTATGTGGCAAACGGGTTACCCAATGCCATCTTTCCTACCACAAAAATACATGTGTTTCGGTTCACATTTTAGGTCAGATTCCGTAGAGAATAAATATAAATTTTAACCTATATATATATATATATATATATATATATTTAAAAATGTATTTTTTTAATATACCGTTTTCCCGTTTCCTGTAAATAGAATTTCGTGTATGTACTTTTAAAACTGTAAATGAATGTTTATTCTCACTCGAGTTTCTCAAAAAGTACGGTTGAAGTTATTTACAAAAATAGTATTTTAAAACATGTCTACTAAGAACAGATATTGAAATGTATAAAGTGATAAAGGGAATCAGAAGAAAGTTTATCGATCAAGAATTATTAAATGTGGAAGATGTTCAAGTGAAGATGACGACGGTGGAGTTGTTTCCAACATCATTGAAAATTGTCTTTTTCCGTGCGTCAACAGGTAATTTCAAGTATTCTATTATTTATAAAAAAGTAATAGAGGGTTATTCATTATAAATAACGCATTATTCATCGTTGGTTTTATGTATGTATATAAAAATTGAAATTTTCAAAATATCATAAATAAAATCGTGGAAGTTTTTATTATGGAATGAAAGAATTATTTTCAAATAGAAAATTCGCTTACTTATTTTTTGCAAAGCTCATTTATTTATAAAATGAAAAGTATTATATTTTAATGTGATAAGTGACGTGTATTGAAGAAAATAATCAGAATAATTTTAAGTAATAATTGACTGAGGTATTATTGTAAATATTTCAGGTAAAATAATATTTTTACAATAATTTAATAAACAATTTGAAAAGCATGTAATTTTTTGTACCTCTCAGATTTAATACTTTTTGATGAAAATAACGTTGGCCTTTATTTTAATATGATATATTCGGAATTTATGAAACAATTTTTATATTTTAATGTGAATCTAGACTGAATCTAGATGTATGAAAAAATATGTATTTTACTAGAAAATTTTAATTTCTTTTTTTTTTGTTCAGGTTCGAAGGATGCAACCAATTAATGAATTCTTCAGAAGTCGCAGCTCATGAAAAAAATTGTGTTTCAAGAACCTACAAATGCCCGATTTGCTCTTTAGAAAATGAATTTTTTTCTTCTTTACAACTTCTCCGACACTACGAAAATAATCATGGAAAAGAAGTTTTAGAAAAACCTGTGATAGTCACAAACGCAGAAAGAGAATTCCAAAAATATTTCTTATACAAAGAAAACACTTTTATTTTTATTATTTATTTACGTTGTGACACATTAGAAAAGTGTTTTCTTTTTAACGTCGCATGTTTAGGCCCAAAAGAAAGAGTAGAAAAAATCCTGCAAAACGTAAAATGTTATTTAAATGATGACGATAAAAATGGTGAACGATTATTTTTCCAAAGTGAGAATCGTCGTTGCTCAATTTTCGAGAAAAATGCAGATTCCTTCAAAATTTCTTTTCCGGATAAAATTAATTTTTTTACTCTAAACTTTAATTTGGATAAATCCAATGTTGATCAAATTAATGATTTTATCTCCATGCGAGACCAAATTATTATTTAATTGTTTGTAATGGAAATGAAGTATTTCCAAGAGTTCGTCACTTTTGTGAAAATATTTTCCAAAAATTGAGTTCTTTTAAGATATTTGATTGTTCCTGCCATCACTTTTATTGTTCCGATTGTTACGACATCGATCGAAACTGCTTTAATAGGTCTAAATTATCACTTTTTAAAATGTCACATTTCAAATTGTCACGTTTTTACTGCAGATGGAATTGCGGGGCGAGTTTTCCGGGAAATTTATTAAGAAGACACTTGCAAAGAAAATTGTGATATTGAATATGATTTAAGATTTTTGGCAGAAAGACATTTTAGTTCCGATTTAAGTTATACAAAAAATTCTTTCGTATCGAGATCAAATGTTTTTTCTTCTGATGATTATGATTTCCAGACCCAAAAACAGATTTTTGTTATCACCAGAGATAATTTTAAGTTCGTTTTGCATTCAAATTACGAGAATGAAATGTATAATTTTTCCGTTTCTCACGATTACCCGGCTGATAAATATTACATTCTTTTTAAAGTGAAGTTCCATTCACATGAAGAGTGTTTCTATAGTTCGGCCAATAATTCGATGTGTTTCGTTGAGCAAGAAAGATTTTGTTTTTTGTGTTATTAAAAAAAAATATTTGATGAATAAATATGTTTGTTTCTAACAAAAATTCACTAAAATTAGAATGTTAAACCCATTTTTGTAATAAACACTTCTTAAAAGCATTTTCTTTCTTTTATTAATTGACAACGTTTAATAATTTTCGCTATTTTGTAAAAATTTGTAAAATGATACTGACATTTTATTAAACAAAGCAATATTAATTTTATATGTTAGTGAATTTTCTCTCATTTTACATGTTAAAAAGCAACCGGAAACCACACTTAAGTAGGTAAACACAGGGGGTTTCAGAACCAAAACCGGTTTTCCAAGGGGTTAACCACCCTTCCAAGGCAAAGGCTAAGGCTAAGGCTACGACTACGGCCAAGGCCAAGGTCAGGGTCATGATGTGCTAAATACATTCTAAATACAAGGTCCTTCCAAGATAAAAAGATTAAAATCCGACAGTGCGGTTCAGTTCACAATGCTTTGTATGTACGAACAAAGATTAGATAGATTTTTAAAAAAAGTATTTAAACTAAAACAAGACATAATGAAATACGAGCAAATGCAAAATCTTATAAAGTGTTTTGAAAAATTGAAAATAAGTGAAGTAGAGGGGGATTCATTATAAATATAGTTGACCAAAACATCATATAGCATTGTACTCGACAACTTCAAAATGGATCTACAAAAAGTTAACGAACAGCTAATGTTAGATGTAGAGCATAAAGAAATTATAAAATTAAACCAGCTACAACCCAATATTCCACACAAATTAAAATCAATAAAAATGGTAACCACAAAATTTGGAGAAGCAGTGTTGGTGGAACTTGCCCAGCACAGAATATATTTACCGGGGAGATCAACTGTATTTTTGAAACCGCACCTAAGTGAATTTGGGAATGGTGATTATTCCATAATCTATGCTGGAGAGAAAAGTTTGTCAATGGGGAAATCAACATCTCTATTCAAATTTGAAAAATGTTCATTTATTGAAAAATAAAAAATATAAATTAATATTTATTTTACTATAAAAACATCCGAACAAAATCTAGACAGTTAGTCTACAATGAGTTTTAGCGAGGTATTTCCAAATTCAGTTCCAGACAGTCCAACTGAGGTAGATCGCTGGATTGGTACATGTTATATTTGTAAAGAGAAGCCAATACAAGTATTATTCCTTCCTTGTAGTCATAGGATTTGTTGTGTAGAATGTGGAACAAGAGTAAAGTATTGTACTTTTTGTCATGTCAAACTAGTAGCAATTGTTCGAGATGAGCAAAGAAGGTGTACCAGCCAAGTGTTATCATGCGGACATAATGTGTGTAAAGGATATGTAAGATTTTGTTCGATATGTGGTTTAGAAAATAAATAAATTTTACTTAAACAGATTTTTTTTTACACCTCTAAAGTTGTAAATTTGGTGAAAATTATTCTAAATAGCTAATGCACACGAAATACATTGTGTGTTTCCCAAGGCTATGTTGTAGAAGGTCAACCGATAAATATAAAGACATGTGAAATTGAAACGAGAACTCAAACCATGTCTTCGATTACTAAAGAACGTTGGGCAGTACAAAATTTTGAAAATTTAAAATTTGAAGATTTTGAAGATGGGATTCCGATTATATTATATAGTGATAGTGAACGTCCGATTACACCAGATCGAGACATAACAACACTGATGGAAATATATAATAAACATCCTAAGGATCCCAGACAAGTACCACTACCCATTTGGAGACCAATAGAATTGAAGGTTATTTCATCTTATCCCCACCATCCATAAAATGTATATAACCAAGTCTAAAGGTGATCAGTTCATCAAAATGTGGCGAGCCTACACAACCCAAGTTAAGGTAGTAGATTTAAAATCTGCAATTACCTACTTTGCAAAAATTTATGGAGAAGACAACTTTGAATGGGAACATGAAGCAATCTATGGTAGAAATAGATGGTACTCTGTAGAAGAATGTAGGGAAAAAGCTATACAACATGAAAAAGCCGCTTCAGCCTGTAATGACTATCTTGATGGTGAGCTTCATCTTTGCTGTTTACTAAATATTTTGGACAATCTAAATTTAAATACAAGACTAGAAATTTCCAAATACCTACCAATTTATTTGAGGGATTCTAACTATATAGAAGAAAATGATGATGATACAGACGAAGAAATGAAACCGTTGGATACTTTATCATATGAAGAAGCTGAAAAATTGGTAACACAGTCAAGTCCATTGTAAATATTTAAAAAAATAAAACACATATTAATAAATAGTTTTTTTATTTCATTAAAAAATTGTTGTATAAAAAATATACGTTTGCTAAAGCGCAAATACATTTGTCCTTTGTGTGGTAAAGACATGCAGGTTCCTTTAGTTGAAGTTTGGGTAGCTCGTCAAAAGAAAACACAGGAGTCTTGGAAAACGTTTTTAAATAATTTGTTTTTTCTAATCCTTTAACATAAATAAAGTCTGCATCTTTGGTAGCATCTTGGTAAATTTTGGAAAACTGATGGAGTGGTGTAAAACCGGAATCCCATTCAATACAATGATGGTTATGAATTAACCAAGATGCCTGCTTATACAAATCAGGAGACAGCATTCTAAAAGGAAATGGCGGTTTAAACACATAATGGCAAATTTGAGAACCATTATAAGCAGCAAACTCCTTTACGATAAATTTATTATTTTCAATTTTAAAACATTGTACATCTACCACTAGCTGCATATTGCTAATAATCACTGAATTAACAAAACGTTACAACCAGACATTTATATTAAATAAGGAGCATGCGTGTTAAACCTGTCGTACAATTTTTGTTAGAGGATTGTACATAAATTCCTTTTCATGTAAAATAAGACAATAAGCAGAAACATTTTTACCCACATTTTTAATGGTTTCAAATTCTATTCTTAGCACAACCGACCCCCCTTGAATAATTTCTCTTTGACGTGAACAATCGATATGAAATATTGGAGCATTATTTTTAAATTCTTCCGGTGAAAAAATTGGTTGATTTGTTGGTAAATGATAGTAGGATTCTTGAAAATTAGCAAACATTTCATAAGCAGTAGCAAAACGATTAGAGTCAAAATCTAAATTTAAATCATGATACGGATATCGTTCCGAGTTGAGAAAGATACGAATATTTGTTAGATTACAGTGATTAAAGTGACTCATATTTTTTAACAATTTTCCTTTACAATCATCCTGAAAGGCGACTATAATATGTCTAGGACTTTCTAATTTTGTGGAAGTTTTAACATTCCAAGTATGACGTGTGGAATCGTTTAATGTGGGATATTCTATTAGTTCCCAACTTCTAAATTTAATTGGCAAGTCTATATTACTCTGAATTATTTTATTTAATCGAAGTTGTTGACTTATACTAGGACTTATATGAGGAATATTCCAATATATCTTGTTAATTTCAATTTTTGGTTTTTCTGTCTCATCTGTTGCAATAACACAATCCACATCATCTTTTTCGCGAATGAGAATTAATTCCTGCTTCATATTTAAAACAATTTTACGAAAATCTTCAAAAAAGCCAGAAAAAAGTTTTAATGGTATGTAAACATTAAAATTACCGTGATTATCAATTAAAAGTTTATTCGTTGATGCAATTGTCTTTCCCGCAGAATCTTTTAAATCCTCTTTAGGGAACCAGGCCGCATTTTGAAGTAATTTACTCTCATTTTCATTGATTGAGAGATAGTTTTTCAGGGTAGACGCTAAGCCAACACCTCTAACCGAATCAATTATTACGCCATTCATTTCATATCTTATTTCCCTAAAGAGATGTGCTATACCATTGTTTATAAAATAAAATTTTGTTGGTGTCTTATTTTGTTCTGTTAAAAATTTGCCCTCTAAATAAAAGTAACTATTACATGGGAGAGTATAAGCATCAATATCTTGAACGGCAATTCTAATTTCATCATTATAGTTAACAGCGGTTAGGGTATGGGGTTGATAGGTGTGAAATTGATAATCCTCAATGGTCGTATCAGTAAACGGTTGTCCGGTTACGTTTAGGAGATCCATTACAAACTTTAAATCCAAGAGATTGTAAAAATTTACGGTTTTGCGATGTTAACGGCTTAGTGGTTCTCAAAACACTGTTTTTCTTATTGCTATATGGTCTTTTATAATGGAGGTGACAACGTGGAAACAACCAAACCATTATTCAATTTTTCTAAGATGTAAGCGAATAGTAATTGTCTCGTTATTGAAATTTATAAGTTCACCCGTTTGCTGAAACACCTTAACTGTTATGTTGTTTATTGTCTTGACGCTTACAGGATAATACAAAATAGTTTGTGGTTGTTCCACTATTTTATAGCCATTGGGAACCTGAGGGAAAAATTCGTGAATAATGTGAACCGGACGTCCATTAAGGAAAGAGCCGATCGCAATGTTACAATCAACGCAAATAGTGTTTACACTCAAAATATTTACTTTGTCGGAGGTATGAGCAACATTTGGAGAGAGTCTAGTGGAAAAACCTAAAAGTTTTCCAATTGAATTTGGTACATTGAAATTAATGGGTGCAGTACTTTTGAGAGTGCTGTATTAGTTTTTGAATCTGCTGTTATATGAATTGTTATGCCAGTAAGAAAAATATCTTTTTCAATAATTTTTATCAAATCATTAATCTCATATGCACCGGTTGGTATAGCAATGGTAAATTCATCTTTGTCACCCCACACCAAGAAGTTATTATGTACATGAACATTTGGAATGCTATTGAAAGTGTCAAAATTAACCAAACCAATTTCATAATCAACATTTTCATTGAGATAAATGGGTGGATTAAAGTCAGCACTCAAAATGGATGAGTTACCATTTAGAGTGAACGTATACGACATGATGGTTAACAATCTAATGAATTTCATAAATGATTAAACTGATTAAATAGAAATCTTAAACTGTGCTGTCCACATTGATATGAATTGAATGATTGCAAAACATTATAATTATATCTTATTCTTACGTTCCCACTACTTTTGAAATATTTGGTAACCTCGAGTGGTGGGGGTATGTTGCCATAACTATCAAAATACTTAATATCATCATTATTTTTAAAGTATGCGGTCCAATGAGTACCAGGACCACTATTTACATCAAGATTAATTATACCAGTTTCAAATTTCTTAATCTTTTGCGGTAACGAATCTTGCATAAAAACCCCTCGAAAATATGGAATGTGTCTCGCAAATTTTTTCAACTCAACATTGGTTAACGCATGTTGAGGTAATTTTATTTTCTTCTTTTTATCCCATATCCCTTGTATGGTCGTAGGTAAAACCCCCGACCTCGTTTCATTCCAGCACCTTGTTTAGTTTCCATTGCTAAATTATGACGTTTCTGTTCCTCCAGCTGTTGACGATTAGCTTTAGCATCATTCACAGCTTTAGCGATTCCAGCTGCACCACCCCCAACAGCTCCTAAAGCACCTAGCAAGGGTAACAGAAAAGGTAAAAAACCACCCTTTTTCGATGATCGAATGACACGTTTCCCCTTTCCCCGTTTTTTCTTCAAACCCATTCCCATCTTTCGTTTACCCTTCATAGCAGTAGTTACAAACCAAGCGGCTGTTTTTTCACCAAAATTTGCGTCCTTTGACTTTACTCGCTCCCAAGCTTTATTTTCCAAAACTTTATCAGCTACGTGTCTTTGTTTTAAATCACTACTTTGAGAGTATGCAATATCGTGTTCTCTACACGCTTGGTCTAGGGGATTAATACCTTGATCCCCTCTTTCTAATCGATTCCTTAGCCTGGTACCCGGGCCACAAAAAGAATAACCCGGAATGTGAATTTCCCCTGGGAGATTATTGATTAAAGTATTTAGTAATCCACGACCTTTCACCTTTCGCATCATTCTAAACCTTTATATAGGCGTGTGCACCTTATATAGGCACTAGTAGCCATGGAGATTCAAAAACAAAGAGTCACTTTACCAGTTAAAAATTATGATATTGAAGAAGCTAAGAAAATAGGTAAACATGGTATAGTTTTTGGAGGTGACTCGAAACGAGGTTTAATCATAGGTCCCAGTGGATCTGGTAAAACCAACGTTATGTTGTCACTTCTAGAACATCCGAACGGTTTAAGATTTGAAAATGTATATGTATGCTCCAAAAGTTTACATCAATCAAAATATTCATACTTGCGAAATTTGCTTTTAATTATATTTCAACAAGACATGACCAACCTCAAACATGTGTATGATGATCATGTTAATATTGACATGTCATTTCAAAATTTTAAGGATTTGTGTGCATATTGTTGGAAAGACAAATTCGGTTTTATGACAATAGATAAAGATTGTAATTTAGGGTTAGGTCGATACCGACAAGGATTTGATTCTTATATAAAGCCAAACAGTAAGATTTTGATTGGTAAAGATGGATGAACAGTTGGGAAGAGAACTACTCGAAACACGAAAGGATATTAAACGTAAATATAAAAGTTTAAAAAATGAACAAACTGCAACGGAAAATCGTTTCAAACAACAATGGAAGCCACTCGTTGAACCTATTCAACAACTTATTACCACCACTAAACCGGAAATTAAACAGGAGTCACCGAAAACATCACCAAAAAAGTATTACTCTATCGTACCAGACCTAACCTTTAATCAAACAATGCAAGATGACTTTGGTGCGAGTTATATAGATGATGACATAGTTACAGATACTTCACAAGCGAGAGATGAGACCCTAGAGTTTTTAGAAAAGTATGATCCTTTGCCCAGAGGATATATTGAAAATAAAATTATGGATACTGAGAATCAGTTTGATAGCACGTTTGGAGTTTATTTTTCATATATTGAAATTGTTAGAAGAACAAATGCACAATATTTAGGTTATAATCCAAAAAAAGGATTATCCACTTCAAATGCTTCTAAATTTATTGATCTAATTAAACCTCGTGTTACCAATTTGCATTCTCTAGCCTTGGAGAAATTTGAGAAAAAAAGAAGAGCAATCGAGCAGGAAGGTATGTCAGGACAATTTCGCCCGAGACTCAGCTCCGATTCCAATGTAAGAAAAAGTCTGCTTCCTCTAACCCGAAGTAAAACTAAACAAACTCTTGGAAGTGGACTAAATTCTAAAGTTTTAATAGATTTAACTGATAAAGTAGATTATAAATATTTTGATGATTTTAATGAATTGGTTGATAGACTTCGATTACTTGTAGCATCACAAAAAGCTGGTAATACTGGGGTCAACAATGAAATTGTTTCCATTATAGAAGAACTACGTGAAGGTGGAATAATCTTATAAGCATCAGTTTTCCAAAATACTTTTTAGTATTCAAGATGCCTCTTAACAAGTTCAACCAACACTTTCTTACTTCCTACACATGTCCGGAAGAGGAGATAGTGTCCTCCCCAACTCCAACCCCCTTCTACATTTGTAAACCTTCCGAATTTCACAGTAAATGTATATTAACTATTCGAGGTATTAAAGATTTTAATGTAAGTAAAACAGTCTACCTATTAGAAGATGGTACATTTTCGTATACCTTTCCTATAAGTGGAAAAGTGGAAAGCATACGCTGTTTTCCGGAAAATCTTTATATTTCATATAAAACAAAATATGATAAAATTAATCAACTACTAGAAAATAATATTATTAACAAGGGTGATGTTATTGAATTTCATATGCATTCACAAAATCTTATAAAAGATAAAATTTTTATTCAATTTGTAATTCAATGTCAGCTCGAAAAAAGTGATTATATATAATGCAACTTTTTTATTTTGTATTTCATTTTTAATAATGCCTTTGAATCGTTTTAATCAACACTTTCTTCTTTCAAGCTGCGCTGAAGATGAAGAAAAAGTTGGTTCTATTCAAACAAATACTTCATTTAATGCTCCATTTTATATTTGTGACAATTTCGACTATCACGTTAAATGTCTGATTCGTTTAAGAGGAGAAAAAACAAATTTGAGTAAGGATTATTATGTTCTTGATAATGGAAATTCAGGATTCAAGTTTCCATTGTCAGCAAAAATTGAAGGTATTTCTCATTATCAGGCAGATTGTGAAGTAATATTGAAACAGAAAACTTACAAACTTCATGAACTATCAGGTGTAAATATTGTTAAAGGGGATGTAATTGTATTTAAGCTGGGATCAAAACAGAAAATTTGTATTGAATTATTACTTCAGTGTCCGTTAGTCAAAAATGTCTAAATTGCAAGTCGTTAATGAACTTCATAAACCAGCTCGAATTAATTTTAAACGACGTCATGTTTTAGTTAAAGGCTTGCATGATTTAATTCAAGCTGATCTGGCTATCATGTCATCGTATGCTAAAGAGAACAAGGGATACAATTATATTTTGGTTGTAATCAATGCATTCAGTAAATTCGTTTGGACTGCACCTATCAAAAGAAAAACTGGTAAAGATATTGTTAATGCCATGAAAGTCATTCTAACACAAATGATTCCTCCCAAAAATCTTCAGACAGATAATGGGACAGAGTTTTACAATAAAGATTTTCAAGATCTTATGCAAAAATATAAAATAAATCATTATAGTTCCTATTCGAATCTCAAGGCTAGCATTGCGGAACGGGTAATTAGAACTCTTAAGTTGGCTTTATGGAAACATTTTAGTTTACGGGGATCGTACAAGTGGATAGATGCTCTACCAACTATTGTTGCTAAATATAATAATACTAGACACTCGACTACCGGAGCCATACCCAGCAAAGTTAACAATAGAAATGCAAAGTATATTATTGCATTTAGTCGAGCAAAAATAGTAGATCCTCGAAAACCTAAATTTAACGTTGGTGATTATGTACGTATCAGCAAATATAGACATGTCTTTAAGAAAGGCTACACTCCCAACTGGACGACGGAGGTTTTTAAAGTGAAAAAAATTCAGCTGACCAATCCTAGAACCTACATTTTGGAGGATGAAAAAAATGAAGAGATTCAAGGTGGATTCTATGCGGAAGAGTTGCAAAAGGTGAAATATCCCGATGTTTTCTTAATTGAAAAAATCTTGAAACGAAAAGGAGATCAAATTTTAGTAAAGTGGTTGGGAATGAATGTACAATCTTGGATAAATAAAAATTCAATAGTATAATATGTACTTTTTTAATAAAATATTTTGCATACAATGTGTTTTATTTATACAATGATCTCAATAAACAAGGGTTTATAATTTTTGCGATTTCTTCTATGTGACGTTGAAATCTTACACGGTCACGAGCAGCTTCCTCCCAACATCCTCCTTTTCTGGCTTCCTTGTAAGCAAAACACCATTTGTATAGGGTATGAAATTTGTTCATCGATTCGTTAAAGATAACCTTCTTCATAGTAGTTCTGGATATTGATATAGAACTTCCAACGCTAAACCATAAGTAGTTGGATTGATGTCTTTTATCGGTTCGAGAACTTTGAGCGCTGTCTGCACCATATTGGAGCTGCCTGCGACACTCATTCGTAAAATTGTTAGACAATATGCAAATTTTTGTTCTCGATATAGATCAATGAAATGTTGTATTAACGGTAGCTCGTGTAACGTTAAGCCCATTATGTTGATAATGGTCGCCCACTCCTCTTCGTTGTATATTGCTTTATGTCCTTTGTTGTCGCATATTTTAATACACGGCGCAAAATTCAAATCACGTGATAGACTCACTGCTACATACTTTAGGTTTGATTTTGTATAAAATCGCTTTTCACCCAAAAAAGTGCCTTGTATCATATTTTAGAAAACTAAAAATGTCAGGTTAAACTGTAATGACCCCAGGGTAATGTATCATAGGAATTTTGTATTAAATATCTTTTGTCGTCTGACGAATTTAGACCAATTTTGGTTTGTTTTATGCTGTAGACGTTGTGAGCATAAGAACGAATTGTAGATTGAGAGATAATTTTGTTCGTATTTTTATTTAAACAATCAACATAGTCGTCAAATGTAATTTTAGTTTGTAGGACTCTATTTTTCACACCTTTTGACTTTTTAACTAATTTTTGATTTCCAATTTTATAGCTATACATTTTTGATCTTAGACCTACAAAATGTGTAATAATGTTACCGTTCGCTTCATCTTTCATTAAACCCGGCACTTTTTTATTACAAAGTGGTATATTATATGGATTTGTAGGTGAGTAATCACTTGTATCAAAATTGTTAATGTTCTGTTTAATAATTTCATCGTATATATCATGACTATTAATTTGATAAATAAAAGAATCGGTGTCGGTATATAAAATTTTACATCTGTTATTTATTTTAGGCAACATATAATCATAATGAAAATGGTACATACATGTTTTTGATATATCCAACACAGCCATTCCTATATACAATGGTTTGTTAAAATAAAGTTCCGCTTTCCGTAATTCAATAGCCATTAAATCATCATCAAAGATTGTTCGACTTTGAAATCTAGGACTAGCTATTAAATTTTTAGCTCCATATCTCCCCTCCCAACGAGAGACTAATTTTACATTACGATGTTTTCTAACATTTTCCATACATTTACCGTATATTGAATTTACTTTAAGTTTAAAATGATCTTTCTCAAAATTATTTTTAGCTTGAGCTCGAAAATGTGTATTAAGATCTATATAGGGCTTTAACCAAGCAGATTGCTCAAACTGGAGGACTCTATGGATTTTTTTAATTTTTAAACCGTGTGCTACTGCTTGTTTAAGAGCCCTATAATGAATGATATATTTTGATTTATTATACAATGTTGTTAATAGTTTAGGCAACTTTGATCCTGGAGGAACTAAATGTTGGGCGCAAAATGGATAATCTTTATGTAAATCATGTAGTTCAATAGGATATTCAAGGTCCACTTCCAAAATGTAACCTTGGAGAGAATCATCTGGTATTCCAGTAATGTCAATATTTGAATCGACCCATTTAAATTTTCCTTTGGGCAGGGGTTGTGACATTGCCCACCCATATAAATTGTTCACATCTACGTAAAATAAATAGTTGTCTGGTTTTGAAGAATCATAATTAAGCATATATTTATTATTTGCTTCTGAATACCTACATGAACATTGGCTGATACCGCCACGTATTCCGGATTCAACAAATAATATCATGTCAACGTCATTTAAAAGTTCCAATTCACATTTGGTATATTTTAACATACTATCCCAGGAGTAAGAAGGTATTGTTACGTACCAAACTATGTCTAACCCGCTAGTATTATATCCTATATTACGAAAATTTTCAAACACATCTGCAAGTAATAAAATATCCGTTTTCAAATACAAATCTGAATATTGTCCTAAATTTTGTATGGCAAACTTTTCCCAAATAGTTTGAGCGTGTTGGTATCGATCTTCAGTAATGTATTCATCATTTAATTTATTATAAAAATGAGAGGGGTCGGGTAATTTAGTTTCTTTTAGTCTCTCAAAACTATCAATATAATCATAACAAAATACACCTTTTCGAGTTAGCAAATCAAATTGTTCATCCGTGCAGAATCTAAATTGTTCCCTTAAATTGGTTAAATTTACTTTATCTAAAGTTGATGCCAATGTATCTAAAGAGGTGGCCATGAACCTAATTGAATCAATGAATCGAAATTTAATGTCATTACTGAAGTGTTGAGTAAAATATATATATTTTTCCTTATTGATTGGAATGAGAGTAATTTTACCTAATTTAGCGAGATCTCGAATTATGAAATGACTGTCGTATCCACTTAAATTATGAAAAATAACGGGTACGACAAATTGTTTACGAAATTTTAAGTTGCATGATTCATGAGCAAATCCCCTAAAGTCCCCTGTAAAATGATTATGATCACGAACTATTATATCCTCATTTCTAAACACCTCCTCACAAATATGACATGAATGTGCATTGACTTTTGAAAGTCTTTCTTTCATGGGAACAATATGTTTAAATTTTGATTCAATCACTTCCGAACAATGTGACATTTGATTGGCAAACCATTGCATACAGTTTTCACCGCGGTAACTATTAAAATATGACAAATTATTATCATAATCACACTTAACGTAATACCCACAACTAAATGCTTTATGCTGTTGATATTTTATTGTACTTTTCTCTAAATTATCCTCAAACGGTTCCAATATTGATTCAAAATCTACATATATAACAAATGGTGCTCGCTGTTTATTTACAAAATTTTTAAATTTAACTATAGGATATTTAGGAAGAGATATTTTATAATCATTGATTTTTTCACAAAGTTCTGCATGTGTAAGAAGTCGTCCTTCAGAACTAAAATAATTGAGACACCTATCACAAATAAATTTTTTATTTTTATTTTTATTCAATTGAGAACCTATTAACTGCGATAAATTTTTAATATAACAATAGTGATATAGTATATCAACATCTTCCTCTTCAGGTAGAGGATCAAAGTCATTAATTTTTGGAAAATATTTATTTTGAATCAATAATAGATTTACATGTCTATTTTGTTTGCATTGAGTTAGATGTAAAGTAATTACGTTAAATCTCTTTTCAATCAATTCTAATCCGTATACATTCACTGATATTGAATTTAGTTTTTCAAATTTATTAATTTTATCAAACTGCATCGGAGTATAAAGTCCTTCTAAATTTAAAACGTTTGCATAATGCGGATATGAAGAAATCCTTTGTGGTAAACCTGACGGTTGGTATAAGGCAGCAATAATACTCCAATAGAAACAAGATTTATCAAAATTTTTGATATTAATACAAGCTAGTTTTTTTTCTATAGCTAGAGGTAGTTTAATGTAAGAACTCCCATTACCAATTTCTAGTTTATTAACATTAACCTCAAACGATATTATTTGATTTAAAGCCCAACCAGAGTCCTTTTCTTGGAACTCGGAGAGCTTATTTGTTAAAAAATCAAAAACATGATTTATAAACCATTCCTTGAAATCTGTTGTCCTATCAATAACATTATTTTTGGTTTGAAAATATTTCAATTCAACAATTTCCTTGTCACCCGATTTTTTAACAAATTCCGCACAAAAATTCGTATTTACTTTAACCATTGATAAGTATCCTAGGATACATACAATTTTGGTTGAAAATATGGTAAAAGCATCACGTAAAAACGGTACGACATCTTTGTGCTTTCGATTCATTATTACACCTGTTGTAACCCTATTTTTAAAAATGGATAAGACTTCTTCCCAACAAATAGAATTATCGTCGTCGCCCCCATAAAGTTTATTATAAATTAACTTTAAATGACCTAATTTTGATGTCCAAGCTCTTTTTTTCCCAACATTTAAATTTTTCTTTGACATAACCTGTGTCACTAAATTAATTGCAACTTTAATATGCTTAAGCCAATTAAGTCTCTCTTCCTCAGTAAAATTAGGATACTTTTCAAAAAATTTAGAAGTCAATTTTGTCACGTCTGAGCAAAGTTTGTCTGACATTTTTAACTAACTAGATAAATACCTTGTGCACTATTGATGAAACCATTAACAACAACTGAACTGTGTAAAGTCTGCTCGGATATTTATATTTTAAGAATTATATCTATTCGTGAAATAACTATCGGGTGCAATCGAAATGTTTCCGATTCAAATCAACAAATATATTAAAATAAATTGAGATAAAAAATAATTATTGCGAAAAAATAATTTTTATAGATCAAAAATAGTATAATTAAGATAATGTTCAATAAATAAAATAGAATTTGTTAGACTATGACTTCAATTATTTATTATTGTTCGATTTATGTGGAAATTGACTATACTATAAGCCGACTCTCACTTTCATTAACGTGGTGTTGTTTCTTCCGTACCGGGTGCAATCAAATTATTCCCGTTTCGTTTTTTAACGTATTAATAATTACATACTTTAAAATTCCTAGGCTGAATTTTTTATACTAAAACCATGAATTTTTAAAATCTTGTTTTTTATTTTAAAATATTGTATTTTAATAATTTATGTCTTTCGTTTTTTAACGTATTAATAATTACATATTTTAAAATTCCTAGGCTGAATTTTTTGTACTCTATATAAAACTATTTCCTACTATGAATTCTAATATTCTGTTTTTGTTTTAAATATTGCAAAATTTTTATATTTTCAACCTTTTGATAATTACTATCCTAAAAATTTTCTGAATTTTTTTTGTACTTTCCAAAAAAATAACATAAAATTTCCTAATGAATTCTTATATTCTGTTTTATTGATAAATATTTGAAAATTTCCTAAGTATTTTTTTTTTTACAGATATAAGTTAATAATTTCAAATTGTATTAAAATAGTCGGGTTCCAACCTCAGTCGAGAACGGATGTGTACAAAACATTTAATTTTGATAAACAAAGTGCCGTTATCGAATGATAAGTGTCTTTTAATCAGTGCTACAAGTGATAACAAATTTAAAAACTAGTTACTGCTATCAATGTATAGCACAATCCATATCTGAAATCAAATACGTTTACACAGAGCTATTAAGTCCGTGAAACGACGAAAAATATGTTCCCCACCGGGAATGGTCCTGGACCAATGTCTAGTGCTGTCATGCAACCACAACTATTAAATACGCAAAACCAATTTCCACACCAACCACAACTGCAACCACTGCCAAACCAATCCACTTATCTTAATCAACTAAACCAAAATCTACATTTTCCACCAATATACTCAAATCATATACATCAGGCGCCAGTAACCAACCAACAATATCCACAACAAATGCAGGCCATACATAATATGACCTACCCTGCAAACAAAAATCAAACTCCACCGTCAACACAGCCTCATACAAATGAAAATAATATGGAATTTTCATCGACAAGCGAAGACGATTTAGGCGAAAATGACGAAGAAGATGACTCAAAAAAAAAACACGACTGGCAAACAGTAAGACCTAAAAGAAAAAGAATTAACAGGCAAACATCAGCTGATACAGCAGAGCAGATTACAACCAGCAATAGATTCGAGTCCCTTAATAAATTCAGCAGCAAAGAAAATCAAACGTCGACAGAAACTAACCCAAAAAATCCCGATAATACAAAAAGGGAAGCTAGACCACCACCTATATATATCTATGGTGTAAATGACTACAAAGCAATGATAGATAATCTTACTAATGCCGTCGAAGTAGAAACCTACCAGACTAAGGCTCAATCAAACAATGTAATAAAAATTATCCCCAGAACTCCTGAAACATACAGAAAATTAATACATTATATTAGAGAGGAAAATATCGTACACCACACCTATCAAATAAAACAACAAAGAGCATATAGAATAGTAATCCGTGGATTACATCACTCAATCCCATTAACTGACATAACAGAAGAACTGAAAAAGAATGGGCACAATGTAAGAAACATAATAAATGTGAAGCATAGAGTTAGCAAGGAACCGCTTCCACTCTTCTTTGTCGACTTGGAACCACAAGACAACAATAGGGATATTTTCAAGCTAGAATTCTTGCAGCACTGCAGAATTAGAATCGAATCTCCTAGACGAAAAAATATTATCACCCAATGTACAAGATGCCAAGACTATGGTCATTCAAAAACATACTGTGCAAAACCTTACAACTGCGTGAAATGCGGTGGACCGCACAACACCACAACATGCAAGAAAACAAGGCAAACACCAGCGAAATGTGTACTATGCAACGGAAACCATCCAGCCAATTACAAAGGTTGCACTGTCTACCACGACCTAATTAACACCAGAAACAAAACCAATCCAAGGAGAATCACCAACCACAGAATAAATAATAACACCCCTCAACAGTCATCAAACTTTGTACGACCTAACATTAGCTTTGCACAAGCAACTACTCAAAGATCAGAGATTCCATTAAATAACAATGTAGACATAGCAGATCAATTAACTACCTTCCTCAACGAATTTAAGAACATGTTTAGTCAGCTTATTAATCAAAATAGCATGATCCTGTCCATGCTGTCCACCGTAATAAATAAAATAGCTCAATGACGGCCGAATCACTAAGAATCGCAGCATGGAACTCCAACGGATTGAATAATCATATTCAAGAAATCTCAGTATTTTTAGATATAAACAAAATTGATATTTTGCTAATATCAGAAAGCCATACTACAGCACAAACAGTCATTAAAATACCATACTATACAATCTACTACGCTAATCATCCCGACGGCACAGCCCATGCAGGATCAGCCATAATTATTAAATCTACCATAAAGCACCACGTACTGGAACCATTTATTACGAATAAAATTCAAAGTGCAGCAGTAAAACTAACAGCCAATCCAAGGTCTATTGTAATAGCAGCATTCTACAGTCCACCAAGACATACTGTATCAGCTGATGAATACGAAGAATTCCTATCTCAACTTGGGCCACAATTTCTAGTAGCTGGTGATTGGAACGCCAAACACACCTCATGGGGATCCAGGCTCATAACAACCAAAGGAAGAAATCTGCTTCAAACTATACAGCGAAATAGTCTGAACTATATGTCGACAGGAGAGGCCACGTACTGGCCTGCAGATATAAACAAAATTCCAGACTTACTGGACTTTGCCGTCACCAAAGGCTTATCCGACATATACAGCTCTATAGAATCGAATCTAGACCTAAACTCTGACCACAGTCCAATCATAATAACTATAAGTACGTACCCAATCTGGAAAATCCCACCACCAAGAATTTGCAACAAACACACCAACTGGATGCAATTTCAAAACTTCATCAATCAAAATATTACCTTAAACATAAGCCTAAAAGAATTTCACGAACTGGAAGATGCAGTCCAATATATCGTCAACCTTATCCAGGAAGCTGCATGGTCATCTACACCACAAATAAAAAAGACCCCACAGGAAGCCCATAATATTCCATTACATATTAAGGAGCTGGTTTATGAAAAACGAAGAGCAAGACGCAGATGGCAAAACTCTAGAAATCCTCAAGATAAAACACTACTAAATAGGCTAACCCGCAATTTACAAACAGCTATAAGACACACTAAGAACGAATCTTTTAGGTCGTATATCGAAAACTTGTCGACTGATGATGGTTCACTGTGGAGGGCCACAAAAAAATTCAAAAGACCGATAATGCATATACCACCAATCAGAAAAATGGATAGAAGCTGGGCACGGTCAAACAAAGAAAAAGCAAAACAATTTGCAGAGCACCTTGCAAATGTCTTCACACCGCACCCGAGGGACGACAGCGACGATGAAGTCGATGCTTACCTAGACGCTCCATGTCAATTATCACCACCAATAAGAGCTATTTCACCATCAGAGGTCCGTAGTATCATAAACCAGCTCAATCCACACAAAGCGCCGGGGTATGATCTAATAGATGGCACAGTATTGAAGCATCTCCCACGGAAAGCCATCGTATTATTAACATCGATATTTAACAGTATGCTCCGTCTCTGCTACTTTCCTGTACAATGGAAATACGCACAAATCATTATGATTGCTAAACCTGGAAAACCACCTACGGAAGTTAGTTCATACAGACCAATAAGCCTCCTCCCTACAATGTCCAAAATAATTGAAAGACTTTTACTTATCAGACTAGAAGAAACGATAAATATAGATGAACTAATTCCTGAACATCAATTTGGGTTTAGAGAGAATCACTCTACAATTCAACAGTGCCATAGGATCGTCAACAAAATCAAAGAAAGTATCGAAAACAAATCTATGTGTACCTCAGTGTTCCTTGACATAAAGCAAGCTTTTGACAAAGTGTGGCACAACGGACTACTATATAAGCTAAAAATGCAGCTACCTGACCGATTATACCTAATTATAAAATCATACCTAAGTGAACGATACTTCCAAGTAAGAATCGACGACGAACTTTCCGACTATCACTCCATAAAAGTAGGAGTACCTCAAGGTAGCGTTCTTGGGCCTATTTTATACCTAGTGTACACAAGGGACATACCAACAACGAATGAAACACTATTAGGAACATTCGCAGACGACACTGGAATAGTGGCGACAGATCCTAACCCAGTTAGAGCAACTCAAAAACTTCAGCACCATCTTAATCTACTTCAAAACTGGCTGAAACGATGGAAAATCGAAGTAAATCCAACCAAATCCGTACAAGTAACTTTCACAACAAGAAGAATTGTCTGCCCGCAAGTAAATATAAATAACACTCCTATTCCTGTCAACACAGAGGTTAAATATCTTGGACTTCACTTGGATGAAAAGTTAACGTGGAAGACACATATAAAATCTAAGAGACGTCAACTAGAACTGAAAGTAAGAAATATGAGCTGGTTAATTAATAAAAGATCACACCTCTCCCTAGATAATAAAAGCAAAATATACAAGGCGATACTCAAACCCATCTGGACGTATGGGATTGAGCTTTGGGGATGTAGTAAACCATCTAATACGAAGATTCTTCAAACATTTCAATCAAAAATGCTTAGGATGATAACTGGTGCCCCATGGTATGTCTCAAATCAGACACTGCACGAAGATCTAGATATCCCTTTCATAACGGAAGTGATTGCAGCCAATGCCAATATGTACAAAAATCGGACCACAGGACATAGTCAATTAGTAAGGGAACTTTACAACCAAGAAATCGAAAGAAGACTAAGAAGAACATGGCCAGAAGACATAGCTAGGTAAAACACCAGTGAACCATCGATGGATGGTACCTGCTTCAAGATATTTTTCTTACAACACATTTACTAATTACTTTATAAATTATAAGTAGATTGTAAATTGCACAAATAATAAAAAAAAAATAAAAAAAAAAAAAATAAATAAAAAAAAAAAAAAAAAAATTGTATTAAAATAAATTTCCTTTCAGAAAATAAAATTTCTAGATTGTTAATTTCATTATACTATAATATTTAAAAGGATATCTGAAAAACTTAGATTTTAACATATTCGTCTTCTGTAAATGCAAAACGTCACTTTACAAAAAAATAACATAAAATTTCCTAATGAATTCTTATAGTCTGTTTTATTTTAAATAATGTATCATATTTTCGAGGTTTTTTACCTGTTTGATAAATATTTGAAAATTTTCTAAGTATTTTTTTACAGATATAATTTAATAATTTCAAATTGTATTAAAATAAATTTTCTTTCAGAAAAATAAAATTTCTAGATTGTTAATTTCATTATACTATAATATTTAAAAATTCTCTATCAGAAAATTTTTCTAATTTTCTGTGAATTCGGCTATACTATAAGATTTAAAAGGATACCAGATATTTAACCTCGTATTCGATCTTCGGTAAATGTACAGGTGAATGTCTTCTGGTTCGTTATTTATTGTCTGTTTCCTTGTTGTCAAATTATAATTTAAATACTTAAGATTAGTTCTTGAATTTTTATTGTGTTCTAAAATATAGTGAAAATTTCCTAAAACCATGATTCTTATTTTTATTTTAATTGTTAATTTCATACCTAAAAGTTCTTAATTACTTCTACTATTTTGTAGGATTAATTTTGTCATTTTTTATTAAAATAAATTCTGTTTTGATGTTAAAAAATAATTTAAAATAAAATTTCTAGCGTCATATGGAATTTTGTGACGAAAAATTTTAAACAATTACTAATTCTATGAAACTATATTTTTATAATATGAAAGTATCTCTGTTTTTATTTTAAATAATGTATAATTTATTTTTACTTGTTTGATACATATTTGAAAATTTCCTAAGCATTTTTTACAAATATTTTACAGATTTTAAAACGCTAAAAAATAATTTAAAATAAAATTTCTAGCGTCATGTGGAATTTTGTAACGAAAATATTTTAAATAATTACTAATTCTATGAAACTATATTTTTATAATATGAAAGTATCTCTGTTTTTATTTTAAATAATGTATAATTTATTTTTACTTGTTTGATACATATTTGAAAATTTCCTAAGCATTTTTTACAAATATTTTACAGATTTTAAAACGCTAAAAAATAATTTAAAATAAAATTTCTAGCGTCATGTGGAATTTTGTAACGAAAATATTTTAAATAATTACTAATTCTATGAAACTATATTTTTATAATATGAAAGTATCTCTGTTTTTATTTTAAATAATGTATAATTTACTTTTGCTTGTTTGATACATATTTGAAAATTTCCTAAGCATTTTTTTTACAAATATTTTACAGTTTTTAAAAATTTCAAATTATTTGTATTAAAATTCTCCTTCAGAAAATTACTAAAGTTGACTATACTATAGATTTAAAAGGATACCTGTAATTTTTGACCGACTTTAACCTCGCATTCGAAAGATCGTTGAATACCTGCCGCAAAAATCTGGTTTCGTTTTATTCTGATATCCTTATTGCCAAATTATACTTAAGATTAATTCTTGAATTTTTATTGTGCTCTAAAATGAATTAAAAATTTCCTAAAACCATGATTCTTATATTTTATTTTAATTGTTAATTTCATACCTAAAAGTTCTTAATTGCTTCTACTATTTTATAGGAATAATTTTGTAATTTTTTATTAAAATAAATTCTATTTTGACGTTAAAAAATTATTTCAAATAAAATTTCTAGCTAAAATTAGAGGTTAAAAAATATAATAAAATTTTGCATCATATGGAATTTTGTAACGAAATATTTAGAATTACTAATTCTATGAAACTGTGGTGTATATTTTTTAATACAAAAGTGTCTCTGTTTTTATTTTAAATGTGTTTATTTTTACCTGATATTTGAAAATTTCCTAAGCATTTTTTTACACATATAATTTTGCCATTTCAAATTTATTATATTAAAATTCTCTTTCAGAAAAAATAGTGTTAATTTCATACTATAAAATTTAAAGGATATCTGAAAAACTTTTAACTTTGCATTCGAAACGTCTTGTCTGTAAATATGAATACATACCTTCAGGTTTTTTTACCTGATTTCCTTATAAGTATTTTTTAAATATTTTACAAATTTCAAATTATATTAAAATTCTCTTTCAGAAAATTTCTAGATTTCTTGTTAATTCGACTATACTATAATATTTAAAAAGATATCTGGATATTGACCTGCTTTAACCTTGCATTCGATCATCTGTCGGTAAATGTGAAAAAAGAATAAAATTTGATTAGGCCTTTGTTAAATTTGAAAAATACATGTTTAAGACCTTGTACTCCCTCTTTGCAAACCACTCTTTGAAAAAAAAAAATAACTGGGTATATCAACTGAAGAAGCAGGCTTGTTATTATCAGTACAATGCCAAAAGCCAAAATACTTAGCAATTTTATCATTAGGGGTGCTAAGAAACCCAAAATTGAACATCCTCCGGTAAGTTATTTTTGTTTTAATTTTCATAATCCTATTTTCTATTATTTTTTAATTTTTTAATATTTTACTTATTACATTAATTTTTGTTTCAGTCGTTGGACTTAACTAGTGAAATTCCTGATGATGATGGCTTTGACTTAATGGTCAAAGATATCATCATCAATACCTGTGCCTCCAGTTCTGCAGTTCCAAAGTCGGAGCTGCAGGATAACTTAACGAAAGCAACCAATAGGGTCCACCTTTTAATGGATCAAGAAGAAAAATTATTGCGGAGGAGGATGGAGATTGAAAAGAAAAGGATAGAAGTAGAAAAAGAAGCAATAGATGTAGAAGCAAGCTTAAATGTCATCCAGATGGATTTAAAAAAATTGAATAGCCATCTGTGTGACATGTGTAATTAGTTTTTTTTGTTTTAATTTTAAGTTTCATATTTAATAAAATAAAAATTTAATATTATTTGTTTATTTTTATTTAAATGTCATCCTTACCAAGAAAGAAAAATTATTGTGGAGAAGAATTGAGGTCGAAAAAGCTCTCATATAGAAGCTAAATGTCATTCAGATGAGTATTAAAAATTGGGGTCATTCAATGCCATATTAATGTAGTATTTATTTTAGTTTATTTTTTAATTTTAAGGTTTATATTTTCTAGAATAAAAATTTAATATTATTTGTTTATTTTTATCTAAATGTCATTCAGATGGGTATTAAAAATTGGATGACATGTAGTTTATTTTTATGTCATTCCGGTGACCATTAAAAAATTGGGATGGCATAGTAGTATTTTAGTTTAATTTTTAATTTTAAGGTTTATAGAATAAAAATATTTGCTTATTTTTATATATCCTTAAAACAAAAGGTTAAGGATCACTAGTTGTTTAAGACTACTTTTCAACTGTCTGTTGAATTTTTGGAACAATAAGGTAGAAATTTGATATAGAAAAATGGGCAAAAATTTGAAGTTTTATTTTTCAATTTAATTTTAAGGTTTATATTTTATAGAAAAATCAAAATCTATTTTTATGAAACGGAAATTCAATTTCGTAATACCTTTTTTAAAACACTATTTAAGGATAGATTTTAATAAAAATTTACATAATTACATCATCGTACCTTATTAAAATTAGTTATAAAAAATAATAAGTAAATACATTTTCAAAGAAATGGGAAACTGGTTTACAATATATGTCTTGTTTTTTTATCTAATCTCTGTAATGTACAAAACATCGTGAACCGCGCTTTAACCTTTTTTTTTTGGGAGGGTGTTGTATTTGAAATATTAGTAAATTTAACACATCATGACCCTGGCCTTGGCCTTGGCCTTGGCCGTAGTCGTAGCCTTAGCCTTAGCCTTCGCCTTGGAAGGGTGGTTAACCCCTTGGAAAACCGGTTTTGGTTCTGAAACCCCCTGTGTTTACCTACTCACTTAAATACAGGGCTTACCAAACTTAAGACAAAACACAATAATTCACTTGTTTCTTATCGAAAGTGTCACAGAGATTTACGATACGCAATTTAAAATTACTTTCAGTTATACAGGGTGTTCCATATTTCCGGTACGAATCAAAGTTACGTTTTTAAATGGACCATTTCGTAAATTTACATTTTTATAAACTTCTACGGGGTGGTCCATTTAAAAAAACATACCCTTAATTCGTACCGGAAATACGGAACACCCCGTGTAACTAAAAATATATTTAAATTGTGTATTTTCAATGTCTCGACCGTTTCCGTTTACAACATTTTCGGTATCATTAATAACAAGAGAGTTATTACACTTTGTCCTAAAATTAGAACACCCTGTATGCACGTAAAAATGTTCTGTATTATAAATTGTTGATGAAGGTTTTGAAAAAGCGAAATATTAGAAATAGAAAAATGAGGCGCGTCGCGTTTTAATCATTAAATAAAAAAAAGGACTAAACAGAGCACGAAGTCAAAGAGAACGTTTAAGAAACGAAAAACACAAAAACAGGATAAAAACGTTGCATTTGGTCGTTTTTAAATGAAACGTACCTTTTCTGAGAAACATAATTTTAATAACAAATAAAGATCTATTATGACGTCATCTGCAAACATCTACTTGTTTATTTTTATATATTTTAAATACTAAAGTTTATAAAAGTCGTAATCGAATTTTCGATAACTTGCGTTCACTCCTTTATTGAGACTTATTTCGTTTTTTATAAATAAAAGAGAATTCCACGTTAAGTATTTCTTTCTCTTTTATTAGCCACACTAAAAATGTTTATTACGACGCTTTTTTCTTTTATGTATCAACAACGTCACTTAAATACAAGTCACAGATTTTGAATGAACAAATATACGGGGTGAACCAAAAGTGTGGAAACGGTCACAATTATATCGTAAATCGTTTGTCCGAATTTTATAAAATATTATTAGTCAATTTGGTTTTTTTAAATACGTCACCCTGTACATTCGGTTGTTTTTTAATCTCCTCTTCAATCCGAGTTCGACCGTGTAGAACACTTTTGAATTTGTGTAGTCCAGAAAGTCTTAAATAAATAAAACAAAAATTGAAATCAGGTGAACGTGGAGGCAATTCAATTCTATTTCGTCTACGAATCCATCGTCCGGGAAATTTCTCATCCAAATAACGCCGAACATTTACATCAAAATGAGCTGGAGCTCCATTTTGCTGAAACCATATTTGATTAAATTTGGTCCCAAACAAGTTTTTTACTGTTTTTTTTTATTTAAGACCTTCTAGACTACATAAAATCATAAGTGTTACATGCGGTTGAACTTCGATTGAAAAGAAGATTCCAAAAATGATTGAATATACAGGATGACGGAAACGGCAAATCGAACAATATTACAACATTAAAATCTAGAATTTCCGTATCTCAAAATATGCTTAACTCAAATGTTTTAGAATTCGGCCCAGCAATTTACGAGAAAATTGCGGCCGTTTCCACACTTTTAGTCCACTCGGTATAAACTGTACAGAACTGGCAAAAGAAGTGATAAAGTGATACTGAAAAAAACAAAAACAAATCGCAGTACAAGAACTGCGATAATGCGAAGCTTTAAAAGGTTAAGATTTCTTACAATAGAAAAAAAGTACTTTCGGGTGGGCAAAGCTGTACGAAGGAATCTTTGTCCAAACTGTGGAATTTAGTTACAAAAACCGAAACAACTGGCCAAAATACTCTAAAGTGAGAAGACAAACAGAAAATATCGTCACAGATCGAGGTGGAAAAGACAAAGAACTTCTCGTTCCAAATTAAATTTAAACTGTGGAAATATCAACGATAAACTGATGATGTTAAAACATCTTTAACGAAATGTACCGACGTCGAATTGAAAAAAAAATGTTTTCATTAGTCATGGCGATATTGGTCCACTTACTTTATTTATTAGGAAAAATGTTATTCTTAAAGACGAGTGTTGTACTCGCTGAACTGCGATATTCATTTGAGTTGCAGCAGATTTTTCATGTCGCGCAATTTTAAAATCAGTAAAAAATATCTTCATAGAAATTGAATCTATTACAAAGTCGTTCAATAAAAAAACAACCCTTCATCTCTTCTCTAGTGGAGCGTTTAACCCCCTCCTCGAAAACGATGAGGACAAAGTAGAGCGAAATGTGAGAATCCGATCAACCAGTAGAAATTATCACGTTCGTCTCTCGTTCTTTTTCATCGAATTCTTTTATGGAATTTTGAGTTCTTATTATTGATAATTTCTTTAAAGAGTCCTTTTTCCTGCCAACGAACTCTTCACTCGAAAAATCTGGTTGCGCAGCTCCAGGTCCGAAGTGAGTGTCGGCACCTGCTGCATCTTCTTTTTGTTTTCGTGGACGGGGATTATTTACATTTGCTCGATTTCGACGCTCAGATGTTGTTCGTTTTCTTCCACAGAGTAACGCTGCATTCTGCCCTCTTCCTTAGTTACGTACTTACTTACTTACTTACTTACTTACTTACTTACTTACTTACTTACTTACTTACTTACTTACTTACTTACTTACTTACTTACTTACTTACTTACTTACTTACTTACTTACTTACTTACTTACTTACTTACTTACTTACTTACTTACTTACTTACTTACTTACTTACTTACTTACTTACTTACTTACTTACTTACTTACTTACTTACTTACTTACTTACTTACTTACTTACTTACTTACTTACTTACTTACTTACTTACTTACTTACTTACTTACTTACTTACTTACTTACTTACTTACTTACTTACTTACTTACTTACTTACTTACTTACTTACTTACTTACTTACTTACTTACTTACTTACTTACTTACTTACTTACTTACTTACTGTAGGAGCTGTGAGACCTTGTCGTGGTCAGGGAGCTCAGTAGCTCCCTCTCTTCGAGCCCGACAGGACGGAGAGAGGGAGTGAAGCAGAACCAGAAATGGGAACGAGCACTGGAACAACCACCAGTGAATCACAAAAGAGGTAGTCTTGCGAAGATTTTACCTCCCCAAGAAAAAAAAAAAAAAAAAAAAAAAAAAAAAAAAAAAAAAAAAAAAAAACTTACTTACTTACTTACTTACTTACTTAACCGGTTATTATGTATTTATATGCTTATTAAACATTAAAAATTGGAAATGGGAAAAGAAAAATTTAAAGTTAAAAATTTCGAGATCTACACATTTTTGAAAATCGATTTCTGACTAACCCTGCATATAAAAAGGGTGTATTAAAAGTCTTGAGTAATATCGGCCGTATATACTTTTTTTTTCTGATCATAAAAACCATTTGATTTTGAGCCTTCAAAATAATAATCATGCCAAACTTGTATTGAAATTTCAATAACTCGAGTATAAAGGCTTTTATTAGCCATCGGGCCACTTTTAATATTAAAACTTTTTATTTTCATCTCATACATACATTTTCTCCCCCCCATTCACTGTTACAAAAAATACAATGAGATAACATATGTGTACCACAAACTTGTTGTTAAAAATCCTTATGACATGGTACCTACACATTTGAAATATATTGTTACGTGCCACGCACAAGTAGACATTTTAAAATACTACTTCAGTGGTCTGGCTTTTGTTTGTTGGCAAATTTTATTTGTAAATTTGTCATTTTTATATGTTCTTTGGCTAATAAACACATTATTATTATTATAGCAGGTGCCGACACTGACTTTGGACCTGGAGCTGCGCAACCAGATTTTTCGAGTGAAGAGTTCGTTGGCAGGAAAGAGGACTTTTTAAAGAAATTATCAATAATAATTCTATAAAGATTGGACGAGAAACGAACGTGATAATTTCTACTGGTTGACCTCATAGTTTTCGAGGAGGGGGTTAAACGCTCCACTAGAGAAGAGATGAAGGGTTGTTTTTTGATTGAACGACTTTGTAAGAGAATCAATTTCTATGAAGATATTTTTTACTGATTTTAAAATTGCGCAACATGAAAAATCTGCTGCAACTCAAATGAATATCGCAGTTCAGCGAGTACAACGCTCGTCTTTAAGAATAACATTTTTTCTAATAAATAAAATAAGTGTACCAATATCGCCATGACTAATTTTTTTTTCAATTCGACGTCGGTACATTTCGTTAAAGATGTTTTAACGTCATCAGTTTATCGTTGATTTTTCAAGAGTTTAAATTAAATTTGGAACGAAAAGTTCTTTATCTTTTCCACCTCGATCTGTGACGATATTTTCTGTTTCTCTTCTCACTTTAGAGTATTTTGGCCGGTTGTTTCGGATTTTGTAACTAAATTCCACAGTTTGGACAAAGATTCCTCCATACAGCTTTTTCCCACCCGAAATTACTTTTTTCCTATTGTAAGAATTTTTAAACTTTTAAAGCTTCGCAGTATCGCAGTTCTTGTACTGCGATTTGTTTTTCCTTTTTACAGAATCATTTTATCACTTCTTTTGCCAGTTCTGGACTGTTTATACCGAGTGGACCAAAAGTGTGGAAACGGTCGCAATTTTCTCGTAAATTGCTGGTCCGAATTTTACAAAATTTGAGTTAAACCTATTTTGAGATACGGAGATTCTAGATTTGACTCTTGCAATTTTGCTAGATTTGCCGTTTCCGTCACCCTGTATATTCAATTATTTTTAGAATCTTCTCTTCAATCGAAGTTCAACGGAATGTAACATTTATGATTTTATGTAGTCCAGAAGGTCTTAAATAAACAAAACAGAAAAAAACTTGTTTAACATTAACAATAAAATAATCTCATTTACAGAATTAATTTCACTATAAAATAAATAAACTTTTAATAATTTTCCAATTTTTCTAATGATTTCTTTATGATTTATTTTTTATAAAAGATCAACAAGTTGTATATAATTTATTGTAACGATATGTTGAACGAGATAAAAAAAAATAGAGATATCGAGTGATATCTTGTCATACATTTTCAGTAACACAAATAATATTAATAAAAGTACAGACGCTCCTTTTTTGCCAACGAAGCATCGATTTATATAAGTTTTGTAAATATTTAAACATTTTACAAAAAAACTATGTTTATAATTCCAGAAAAAGGATTAAACGAGTTGGTTTGTTCAGTTTGTTCAAAATATTTGTCCGTGAAACCAGTAAAAGTTTATCGATCAAGAATTATTAAATGTGGTCGATGTTCAAGTGATGATGACGACGATGGAATTATTTCTTTGTACAACAAAATCATTGAAAATGGTCTTTTTCCGTGCGTCAACAGGTAATTTCAAGTATTCTATTATTTATAAAAAAGTAATACAGCGTTATTCATTATAAATAACGCATTATTCATTATTGGTTTTATATATGTATATAAAAATTGAAATTTTCAAAACATCATAAATAAAATCGTGGAAAAATATGATATTTTCATGTGATAAGTGATATGTGTTAAAGATAATAATCGGAATAATTTTAAGTAATAATTGACTGAGGTATTATCGTAAATATTTTAGGTAAAAAAATATTTTTTCAGTAATTTAATAAACAATTTGAAAAGCATGAAATTTTTTGTACCCCTCGGATTTAATACTTTTTGATGAAAATAACGTTGGCTTTTTTTTTAATATGATATATTCGGAATTTATGAAACAATTTTTATATTTTAATGTGAATCTTGACTCGGTGTATAATTTTACTATAAAATTGTAAATTTCCTTTTTTTTTCTATTCAGATTCGAAGGATGCAATCAATTAATGAATTCTTCAGAAGTCGCTGATCATGAAAAAAATTGTGTTTCAAGAACGTACAAATGCCCGATTTACTGTTTAGAAAATAAATTTTCTTCTTCTTTACAATTTCTCCGACACTACGAAATTAATCACGGAAAAGAAGTTTTAGAAAAACGCGTGATAGTCACAAACGCAGAAAGAAAATTCCAAAAATATTTCTTATACAAAGAAAACGCTTTTATTTTTATTATTTATTTACAATGCGACACATTAGAAAAGTGTTTTCTTTTTAACGTGGCATGTTTGGGCCCAATAGAAAGAGTAGAAAAAATCCTGCAAAACGTAAAATGTTATTTTTTTAATGATGACGATAAAAATGGAGAACGATTATTTTTCCAAAGTGAGAATCGTCGTTGCCCAATTTTTGAGGAAAATTCAGATTCCTTTTTCAAAATTGCTTTTCCGGATAAAACTAATTTTGTTACTCTAAACTTTAATTTGGATAAATCAAATGTTGATCAAATTAATTATATAAAAATCGATAAAAAATCTTCAACAATTGAAACTAAAAAAATTCCAAATTTTGGCCTACGCAATAAATACCCCAAAATATATTTGTGTAATGAATTCAAAAAAAAGTATCCATATTATAATTTCTTTCCATGCGAGACCAAATTATTTGATTTGGATGGAAATGAAGTATTTCCAGAAGTTTGTAATTTTTGTGAAAGTATTTTCCAAAAATTGAGTTATTTTAAAATATTTAAATGTTCCTGCGATCACTTTTATTGTTCCGATTGTGACTACTTCGATTTATACTGCCATCAAAGGTCTAAATTATCACTTTTTGAAATGTCAAAATACGAATTGTTACGTTTTTACTGCAGATGGAATTGTGGGGCGAGTTTTTCCGGAGATTTTTTAATAGAACACGAAGACACTTGCAAAGAAAATTGTGATGCTCAATATGATTTAAGATTTTTGGCAAAAAAACATTTTAGTTCTGATTTAGGTTATACAAAAAATTCTTTCGTATCGAGATCAAATGTTTTTTCTTCTAAAAATTATGATTTTCGGACCCAAAATCAAAATATTTTTGTTATCACCAGAGATAATTTTAAGTTCGTTTTGCATTCAAATTACGAGAATAAAAGATATGAATTTTCCGTTTCTCACGATTACCCGACTGATAAATATTACATTCGTTTTAAAGTGAAGAAATATGGTCATGAGAATTATCATTTTTATAGTTCGGTGAATAATTTTAAGTGTTATGATCAAGGAAATTTTAGTTTTGTTGTGTTATTAAAAAAAATATTCGACGAGTAAATAGGTTTGTTTCTAACAAAAATTCACTAAAATGAGAATGTTAAATTTTGTATTTGTAATAAACACTTCTTAAAAGCATTTTCTTTCTTTTATTAATTGACAACGTTTAATAATTTTCGCGATTTTGTAAAAACATTAAAAATTTGTAAAATGACACTGACATTCTATTAAACAAAGCGAAATTAATTTAATTTGTTAGTGAATATTCAATTATTTTATATGTTAAAAAGGAACCGGAAACCACGGTTATATATAGGGCGTACCAATTTTAAGACAAAGCACAATAATTCTCTTGTTTGTAATCGAAAGTGTCGCAGAGATTTATGATACGCAATTTAAAATTACTTTCAGTTATACAGGGTGTTCCTTATATTTTAAATGGACCACCTCGTAAGTTTACATTTTTATAAATATCTACGGGGTGGTCCATTTAAAAAAACATACCTTTAATTCGTACCGGAAATGCGGAACACCCCGTATAACTAAAAATATTTTTAAATTGTGTATCATTAATATATCATTTATAAGAAAAGTTATTGCACTTTGTCGTAAGATGTATATACGTAAAAATGTTGTGTATTATAAATTGTTTTGTTTTGAAAAAACGAAATATTGGAAATGGAAAAATGAGCCGCGTCGATTTTTAATCTTGAAATAAAAAAAGTATTAAACAGAGCACGAAGTCAAAGAGAACGTTTAAGAAACGAAAAAAAAAACGTTGTATTCGGTCGTTTTTAAATGAAACGTATTTTTTCTGAGAAACATAATTTTAATAAATAAATAAAAATATCTTAATACGTCATCTGCAAACATCTACTTATTTATTTTTATAGATTTTAAATACTAAAGTTTATAAAAGTCGAAATCGAATTTTCAATAAATTGCGTTCACTTCTTTAATGGTTCGTTATTGCAATAATTATTGCAGGTCTAGAAAACACTGGGTGTAACCAGAAAATTTATTTTTGATTTCAGGGAAAAACTGACCAAATTGCATTTTATTTTTCCACGTGAAACTAACAAACAGCTTAGGAAATGTAATTCTTATAAATAATAAAATAATTTAAAAATTTTTCAATCCAACACTTACCCCATCTAATTACAAATCTAAGACAAGTTTTTTTTTTACTTTTTATTAGCCAAAAATGTATACAAAATTATTCAATAAAAAATAAAATAAATAATTAAAATGACTTTTAAATAGTAAAAAGTTTTGCCATCCTTTGATACGCTTTTCAATGAATTAAAGGAAAACTACTTGAAAACCAACACCATTACCAAAAGCCATTTATTAGCAATAACAGTAAAACTTGTTGAGCCGCTTCTTCCTTTTTTGTTCCCTCGGGCCATGGTTTTATCGATCCAGTTGGAAAAAGTAGTTACTCTAACGAACCCCGTAGCCTCCCCCTCGATACAATCCACCCTCGCAAAAGAAGCAAAAATTTCACTGAAATTTCAAAAACTCGAGTATAAAGGTTTTTATTAGTCATCGGGCCACTTTTAATATTAAAACTTTTTATTTTCATCTCATACATACATTTTGTCCCCCCCCCCATTCACTGTTACAAAAAATACAATGAGATAACATATGTGTACCACAAACTTGTTGTTAAAAATCCTTATGACATGGTACCTACAGATTTGAAATGTATTGTTACGTGCCACGCACAAGTAGACATTTTAAAATACTACTTCAGTGGTCTGGCTTTTGTTTGTTGGCAAATTTTATTTGTAAATTTGTCATTTTTATATGTTCTTTGGCTAATAAACACATTATTATTATTATAGCAGGTGCCGACACTGACTTTGGACCTGGAGCTGCGCAACCAGATTTTTCGAGTGAAGAGTTCGTTGGCAGGAAAGAGGACTTTTTAAAGAAATTATCAATAATAATTCTATAAAGATTGGACGAGAAACGAACGTGATAATTTCTACTGGTTGACCTCATAGTTTTCGAGGAGGGGGTTAAACGCTCCACTAGAGAAGAGATGAAGGGTTGTTTTTTGATTGAACGACTTTGTAAGAGATTCAATTTCTATGAAGATATTTTTTTTTTATTATAAACTTGCGCAACATGAAAAATCTGCTGCAACTCAAATGAATATCGCAGTTCAACGAGTACTACGTTCGTTTTTAAGAATAACATTTTTTCTAATAAATAAATAAGTGTACCAATATCGTCATGAATAATGAAAACATTTTTTTTTCCAATTCGACGTCGGTACATTTCGTTAAAGATGTTTTAACGTCATCAGTTTATCGTTGATTTTTCCACAGTTTAAATTATATTTGGAACGAAAAGTTCTTTGTCTTTTTCACGTCGATCTGTGACGATATTTTCTGTTTCTCTTCTCAGTTTAGAGTATTTTGGCCGGTTGTTGCGGTTTTTGTAAATAAATTCCACAGTTTAGATAAAGATTCCTCCGTACAGCTTTTTCCCACCCGAAATTACTTTTTTCCTATTGGAAGAATTTTTAAACTTTTAAAGCTTCGCAGTATCGCAGTTCTTGTACTGCGATTTGTTTTTCTTTTTTTTTTTCAGAATCACTTTATCACTTCTTTTGCCAGTTCTGGACTGTTTATACCGAGTGGACCAAAAGTGTGGAAACGGTCGCAATATTCTCGTAAATTGCTGGGCCGAATTCTACAAAATTTAAGTTAAACCTATTTTGAGATACGGAGATTCTAGATTTTAATCTTGTAATATTGTTAGATTGACCATTTCCGTCACCCTGTATATTCAATCATTTTTAGAATCTTCTCTTTAATCGAAGTTCAACCGAATGTAACATTTATGATTTTATGTAGTTCCGAAGGTCTTAAATAAACAAAACAGTAAAAAACTTGTTTTGGACCAATTTTAATCAAATATGGTTTCAGCAAAATGGAGGTCCAACTCATTTTGGTGTAAATGTTCGGCGTTATTTAAATAAAAAATTTCCCGGACGATGGATTCGTAGACGAGGTAATTTTGAATGGCCTCCACGTTCATCTGATTTCAATTTTTGTTTTATTTATTTAAGACCTTCTGGACTACACAAAATCAAAAGTGTTACACACGGTCGAACTCGGATTGAAGAGAAGATTTCAAAAATAGCTGAATATAGAGGGTGACGTATTTGGAAAACCAAATTAACTAATAATATTTAGTAGAATTCGGACCAACGATTTACGAGATAGTTGTGGCCGTTTCCACAATTTTGGTCCACTCCGTATATTTGTTCATTCAAAATCTGTGACTTGTATTTAAGAAACGTTGTTGATACACAAAAGAAAAAAGCGTCCTAATAAATATTTTTAGTGTGTCTAAAAAAAAAGAGAAAGAAATACTTAACGTGGAATTCTTTTTTATTTATAAAAAACGAAATAAAAGTCTCAATAAGAAGTGAACGTAATTTATTGAAAATTCGAATTCGACTTTTATAAACTTTAGCATTTAAAATATATAAAAATAAATAAGTAGATGTTTGCAGATGACGTCTTAGTATATCTTTATTTATTTATTAAAATTATGTTTCTCAGAAAATATACGTTTCATTTAAAAACGACCGAATACGTTTTTTTTTCGTTTTTGTGCTTTTCGTTTCTTAAACATTTTCTTTGACTTCGTGCTCTGTTTAGTCCTTTTTTTTATTTCAAGATTAAAAAGTGACGCGGCTCATTTTTCCCTTTCCAATATTTCACTTTGTCAAAACCAACCTTCATTACCAATTTATAATACAGGGTGTACTAATCTTACGACAAAGGGCAATAACTATTTTCTTATTAATGATAAACAATTTTAAAATATTTTTAGTTATACGGGGTGTTCCGCATTTCCGGTACGAATTAAGGGTTTGTTTTTTTAAATGGACCACCCAGTAGAGGTTTATGAAAATGTAAACTTACGAGGTGGTCCATTTAAAATATAAGGAACACCCTGTATAATTGAAAGTAATTTTAAATTGCGTATCGTAAATCTTTGAGACACTTTCGATAACAAACAAGAGAATTATTGTGCTTTGTCTTAAGTTTGGTACGCCCTGTATTTAAATGTGGTTTCCGGTTGCTTTTTAATATGTAAAATGATTGAATATTCACTAACAAATTAAATTAATATTGCTTTGTTATATAAAATGTCGGTATCATTTTACAAATTTTTAATGTTTTTACAAAATCGCGAAAATTATTAAACGTTGTCAATTAATAAAAAAAAGAAAATGCTTTTAAGAAGTGTTTATTACAAATACAAAATTTAACATACTCATTTTAGTGAATTTTTGTTAGAAACAAACATATTTATTCATCGAATATTTTCTTTAATAACACAACAAAACTAAAATGTCCTCGATCAAAATACTTAAAATTATTGACCGAACTATAAAAATGATAAATCTCATGAGAATAATTCTTCTTTTTAAAAAGAATGTAATATTTATCAGTCGGGTAATTGTGGGAAACGGAAAATTTGTACTGTTTATTCTCGTAATTTGAATGCAAAACGAACTTAAAATTATCTCTGGTGATAACAAAAATCTTTTGATTTTCGGCCCGGAAATCATAATTTTTAGAAGAAAAAATATTTGATCTCGATACCAAAGAATTTTCTGTATAACCTGAATCAGAACTAAAATGTTTTTTTGCCAAAATTCTTAAATCAGCATCACAATTTTCTTTTCAATTCAATTTTCAAGTGTCTTCGTGTTCTAATAAAAAATTTCCGGCAAATCTCACCCCGCAATTCCATCTGCAGTAAAAACGTAACAATTTGAAATGTGACATTTTAAAAGGTGATAATTTAGACCTATTAAAGCATTTTCGATCGATGTCGTAACAATCGGAACAATAAAAGTGATGGCAGGAACATTTAAATATTTTAAAAGAATTCAATTTTTGGAAAATATTTTCACAAAAGTAACAAACTCTTGGAAATACTTCATTTCCCCACAAATAAAATAATTTGGTCTCGCATGCAAATAAACGATAATACGGATTCTTTTTTTTGTATTCATCACTCAAATATATTTTGGGGTATTTATTGCGTAGGCCAAAATTTTGAATTTTTTAGTTTCAATTGATGAAGATTTTTTATCGATTTTTATATAATTAAAATGATCAACATTCAATTTATCCAAATTAAAGTTTAGAGTAACAAAATTAATTTTATCCGGAAAAGCAATTTTGAAGGAATCTGCATTTTTCTCGAAAATTGAGCATCGACGATTCTCACTTTGGAAAAATAATCGTTCACCATCATTTGTATCGTCATCGTTTAAATAACATTTTACGTTTTGCAGGATTTTTTCTACTCTTTCTATCGGGCCCAAACATGCCACGTTAAAAAGAAAACACTTTTCTAATGTGTCACATCGTAAATAAATAATAAAAATAAAAGCGTTTTGCATTTTTCGAATCTGAATAGAAAAAAAAAAAAGAAATTTACAATTTTATAGTAAAATACATATTTTTTCATACTCAGAGTCAAGATTCACATTAAAATTATCTTAAAATTTAAAAATTTCATTTCATAAATTCCGAATATATCATATTAAAATAAAGGCCAACGTTATTTTTATCAAAAAGTATTAAATCTGAGAGGTAGAAAAAGTTACATGCTTTTCAAATTGTTTATTAAATTATTGTAAAAATATTTTTTTACCTAAAATATTTACAATAATACCTCAGTTAATTATTACTTAAAATTATTCTGATTATTTTCTTCAACACACGTCACTTATCACATGAAAATATCATATTTTTCATTTTATTAATAAATGAGCTTTGCAAAAAATAAGTACGAGGATTTTCTAATTGAAAATAATTCTTCCATTCCATAATAAAAACTTCCACGATTTTATTTAGGATGTTTTGAAAATTTCAATTTTTATATACATATATAAAACCAATGATGAATAATGCGTTATTTATAATAAATAACCCTGTATTACTTTTTTATAAATAATAAGATACTTGAAATTACCTGTTGACGCACGGAAAAAGACCATTTTCATTGATGTTGTTATACATGGAAACAACTCCACCGTCGTCATTTTCAGTTGAACATCGACCGCATTTAACAATTCTTGATCGATAAACTTTGACCGGTTTCACGGACAAATATTTTGAACAAACTGAACAAATCAACTCGTTTAATATCTTTTCTGGAATTATAAACATTTTCTTTGGCAAACTTCTTTTATTAAACACAAAACTTTTTATCACAATCGTTCGCTGGAAGTGAAATGAGACTTATCCTTAAACAGCCACCGTTACAAAATATTTTGACAGGGAAAACAATGTTGCCATTTACGCTTTCCACCCAGCTGTGGACTAGAGATGATAACTCTTGTCTGTAGCCAGCAAATCGGGGTGCCGGCTGTCTCCGGAAGCGCTCGGATCTGGTGCCACGCGCGCGGAAGATTCAAGAGCTCTCTCGTAAGAAAATGCACATGATATATACTTATATCAAAATTATCTGAAAATTATGGCTAACGATTTTTGGAAAAATCAACTTCGGTCAGGTTAGGTCACTCTAGGTTAATGTTTTGTTTTAATAAAACACTGCGTACCGAGCGTAGCGTAGCGGAGCTCGGTGCCCAGAACAATACAGAACCAATCATTTTGGAAAAAAAAAATTGCCAGTGTGGAAGAAACTTTAATTTTTTAAACTATGAAGGGGAAAATAAAGTAGTACTCTGTCTTTCTGTCAATTTGGCAACCGCGCCAACATTTTGCGCGTTCTATGAAATTGTTGCCGTGGCTGTTTAAGGTTAAGTGTGAAATGAACACGCCTCGGATTTTGGCTACGGATTTATCGGCTTCTTCTGATTCTTTTTAACAATCTCTTTTGGCCTCCGTTGTTACCATCAATCAGCCACTTTACAAGACCACATTTGGATATATTTAAATCGTCGTACAGGATGTCCCAACTCAATTCAAAATATTTTCCTAGTAAACATGTTTTTTAAAGTATTACTTTTGTAAATAACTTCGACCTTACTTTTTGAGAAACTCGATTGAGAATAAATATTCATTTACAGTTTTAAATGTGTACCTGCAGTAAATTATATTTACTGGAAACGCGAAAGAATTCATCAGGGATGTTTCAAGCATCTGATGGTTCAAATTCTAAAATAGAATTAATAGTTTCCTTTATATTTGAATCAACGTTATTATTAATACTATTGCTACTAGAGTTGAATAAGAAGTTTGATTGTATGAAATTACAAATGTTTTCTTTGGATTTTCGAAAATCGTCACCATGTGGATCAGGGAGAACTGAAAGAGTTTTACTTGTTTGAGTTTTAACAATTTCTTTAGATTTTCCGGGAGTTGTACTAATTGGAGACGAAGCTTTTCGTTTTTTACCTGGAATTTGTGTTTTTTTTTTTGTTGATTCAACATGTAAGAGGGTGGCGTATATTGAGATTGCAAATTCTCGGGGAGAGTTGGGAAATTTTCTATATTATTTAAAACTGAAAATCTATTATTTGTGAAAGGTTTCCGAATGTCATTTCTTTTTTAACGTTGTGCTGTTTCTTGTAAATCGGACAATTTTTGGATATCGAGGGATGTTCCCTATTTTGGCAACAATTTTCACATCTTCGTGTCTTAGATTTGCATAATTTTGCGATATGTCCATACCTAAAACAGGTTTAACACCCAACTAATTTAGATTCATTATTTTCCGTTATGCTTCTTTTCATTCTTTGTACTTTGATGACTTTTGTAGTATTACATTCTATATTTTTAACCTTTTCGGTGGTTAAAAAAAAGAAAAAGTTTTTTTTTTACCTCGACTCTACTTACTCCTACTGACTTTATATCGATTACATTTTTTTAAACGATCATTTTCTAATAAAAAGTATCCTATTTTCATAGGAAATAATCTCTCAAGTTTTTTTTTAAATGTTCAACAAAAACATATTGAGGACCGTTGTCTTTGTTGCTATATTTGTTATTTAAGTCGAATAAACTTAGATCTTTTATATTATTATCAACGTCGTTCGGAATATTTAAATTACCATCCATTTTTGTTTATTTACTTATCTACAGTTTTGTTATCACTTTAACAAACAAATTCAAAATAACGTAAAAATACTTAGTTAAGTGTTAGATGTTTTTAATAATTAGAAAATTATATAAATACTTATACATTTTAATATATCACCTGCCAAAACACATTAATTAATTCGTTTTTTTTCAACGGTCTCTCGTAAAAAGTTCTTTTACAGCTCAAGTAACTTTTTTGTTTTTATTTTGTATTTTATATTTTAATTTAGTGTAAATCTTTTAGAAGATGAAGCCATCCCCTTTCAATTCTGGAATTAATAAAAAAATGATAGTACTGTTACGGGTTAAAAGTGCCCACTTTAAAAGTGTTTAAACATTAACAATAAAATAATCTCATTTACAGAATTAATTTCACTATAACATAAATAACCTTTTAATAATTTTCCAATTTTTCTAATGAATACTTTATGATCTATTTTTTGTAAAAGATCAACAAGTTGTATATAATTTGTTTTAACGATATATGGAACGAGATAAATGTGAAATAAGTAAGATTTTAGATAAAATATTATCTTTGCATTGTTTGTTTTATTCCTGAATTTGGCTGATTTAATCGGTGAAATGTGCATCAGATTTTAATAATAATAAAAAATAGAGATATCGAGTGATATCTTGTCATACATTTTCAGTAACACAAATAATATTAATAAAAGCACTGGCGCTCTTTTTCTGCCAACGAAGCATCGATTCACATAAGTTTTGTAAATATTTAAGCGTTTTACAAAAAAATAATGTTTATAATTCCACAAAAGGTATTAAATGAGTTGATTTGTTCAGTTTGTTCAAAATATTTGTCTGTGAAACCTGTCAAAGTTTATCGATCAAGAATTATTAAATATGGTCGATGTTCAAGTGATGATGACGACGATGGAGTTGTTTCTTTGTACAACAAAATCATTGAAAATGGTCTTTTTCCGTGCGTCAACAGGTAATTTCAAGTATTTTATTATTTATAAAGAAATAATACAGGGTTATTTATTATAAATAACGCATTATTCATCGTTGATTTTATATATGTATAAAAATATTGAAATTTTCAAAATATCATAAATAAAATTATGGAAGTTTTTATTATGGAATGAAAGAATTATTTTCAAATAGAAAATTCGCTTACTTATTTTTTGCAAAGCTCATTTATTTATAAAATGAAAAGTATTATATTTTAATGTGATAAGAGACGTTTATTGAAGAAAATAATCAGAATAATTTTTATTGTAAACATTTTTACAATAATTTAATAAACAATTTGAAAAGCATGTAATTTTTTGTACCTCTCAGATTTAATACTTTTTGATGAAAATAACGTTGGCCTTTATTTTAATGATATATTCGGAATTTATGAAACAATTTTTATATTTTAATGTGAATCTAGACTGAATCTCGATGTATGAAAAAATATGTATTTTACTAGAAAATTTTAATTTCTTTTTTTTTGTTCAGATTCGAAGGATGCAACCAATTAATGAATTCTTCAGAAGTCGCTGCTCATGAAAAAAATTGTGTTTCAAGAACCTACAAATGCCCGATTTGCTGTTTAGAAAATGAATTTTCTTCTTCTTTACAACTTCTCCGACACTACGAAAATAATCACGGAAAAGAAGTTTTAGAAAAACCTGCGATAGTCACAAACGCAGAAAGAGAATTCCAAAAATATTTCTTATACAAAAAAAAAAATTTTATTTTTATTATTTATTTACGATGTGACACATTAGAAAAGTGTTTTCTTTTTAACGTGGCATGTTTGGGCCCAAAAGAAAGAGTAGAAAATATTCTGCAAAACGTAAAATGTTATTTAAACGATGACGATAAAAATTGTGAACGATTATTTTTCCAAAGTGAGAATCGTCGATGCTCAATTTTCGAGAAAAATGCAGATTCATTCAAAATTGCTTTTCCGAATAAAATTAATTTTGTTACTCTAAACTTTAATTTGAATAAATCAAATGTTGATCATTTTAATTATATAAAAATCGATAAAAAATCTTCATCAATTGAAACTAAAAAAATTCCAAATTTTGGTCTACGCAATAAATACCCCAAAATATATTTGAGTGATGAATACAAAAAAAAGAATCCGTATTATATTTTATCTCCATGCGAGACCAAATTATTTGATTTGTATTATGAAAAAGAAGTATTTCCAAGAGTTTGTCACTTTTGTGAAAATATTTTCCAAAAATTGAATTCTTTTAAGATATTTAAATGTTCCTGCGATCACTTTTATTGTTCCGATTGTTACGACATCTTTTCATATTGCCATAAAGAGTCTAAATTATCACCTTTTGAAATGTCAAATTGCGATTTGTTACGTTTTTACTGCAAATGGAATTGCGGGGCGAAATTTCCCGGAAATTTTTTAATAGAACACGAAGACACTTGCAAAGAAAATTGTGACGCTCAATATGATTTAAGAATTTTGACAGAAAAACATTTTGGTTCTGATTTGGGTTTTACAGAAAATTCTTTCGTATCGAGAACAAATGTTTTTTCTGCTAAAGATTATGATTTCCGGACCCAAAATCAAAATATTTTTGTTATCACCAGAGATAATTTTAAGTTCGTTTTGCATTCAAATTACGAGAATGAAGAGTATAAATTTTCCGTTTCTCACGATTACCCGACTGATAAATATCACATTCTTTTTAAAGTGAAGGAATCTAATCATGAGATTTATCATTTTTATAGTTCGGTCAATAATTTTATATGTTATGATCAAGGAAGTTTTAGTTTTGTTGTGTTATTAAAAGAAATATCTAACAAAAATTCACTAAAATGAGAATGTTAAACCCGTTTTTGTAATAAACACTTCTTAAAAGCATTTTCTTTCTTTTATTAATTGACAACGTTTAATAATTTTCGCGATTTTGTAAAAACATTAAAAATTTGTAAAATGATACTGACATTTTATTAAACAAAGCAATATTAATTTAATTTGTTAGTGAATATTCAATCATTTTAGTGTCACAGAGATTTACGACCCGAAATTTACAATTACTTTCAGTTATACAGGGTGTTCCATATTTCCGGTACGAATCAAAATTACGTTTTTTTAAATGGACCACCTCGTAAGTTTACATTTTTATAAATATCTACGGGGTGGTCCATTTAAAAAAACGTACCTTTAATTCATACCGGAAATACGGAACACCCCGTGTAACTAAAAATATTTTTAAAATGTGTATGTATCTTCAATATCTCGATCGTTACGATTTACAACATTTTCGGTATCATTAATAAGAAGAGAGTTTTTGCACTTTGTCCTAAAATAAGTACACCCTGTATACACGTAAAAATATTCTGTTGCTTGTAATTTACAAATGTTAATTATATTATAAATAAGTGAGAAGACAAACAGAAAATATCGTCACAGATCGACGTGGAAAAGACAAAGAACTTTTCGTTCCAAATATAATTTAAACTGTGGAAAAATCAACGATAAACTGATGGCGTTAAAACATCTTTAACGAAATGAACCGACGTCGAATTGAAAAAAAAAATGTTTTCATTAGTCATGGCGATATAAAAAATGTTATTCTTAAACACGAGCATTGTACTCACTGAACTGCGATATTCATTTGAGTTGCAGCAGATTTTTCATGTTGCGCATTTTTAAAATTACTAAAAAATATCGTCATAGAAATTGAATCCCTTACAAAGTCGTTCAATAAAAAAACAACCCTTCATCTCTTCTCTAGTGGAGCGTTTAATCCCCTCCTCGAAAACTATGAGGTCATCCAGCAGAAATTATCACGTTCGTCTCTCGTCCATTCTTTATGGAATGTTGAGCTCTTATTATTGATAATTTCTTTAAAAAGTCCTCTTTCCTGCCGACGAACTTTTCACTCGAAAAATCTGGTTGCGCCGCTCCAGGTCCAAAGTCAGTGTCGGCACCTGCTGCATCTTCGTTTTGTTTTCGTGGACGAGGATTATTTACATTTGCTCGATTTCTACGCTCAGATGTTGTTCGTTTGCTTCCGCAGAGTAACGCTGCATTCTGCCCTCTTCCTGCTTTCCTTCCTTCCTTCCTTCCTTCCTTCCTTTCTTCCTTTCTTCCTTTCTTCCTTTATTCCTTTCTTCCTTTCTTCCTTTCTTCCTTTCTTCCTTTCTTCCTTTCTTCCTTTCTTCCTTTCTTCCTTTCTTCCTTTCTTCCTTTCTTCCTTTCTTCCTTTCTTCCTTTCTTCCTTTCTTCCTTTCTTCCTTTCTTCCTTTCTTCCTTTCTTCCTTTCTTCCTTTCTTCCTTTCTTCCTTTCTTCCTTTCTTCCTTTCTTCCTTTCTTCCTTTCTTCCTTTCTTCCTTTCTTCCTTTCTTCCTTTCTTCCTTTCTTCCTTTCTTCCTTTCTTCCTTTCTTCCTTTCTTCCTTTCTTCCTTTCTTCCTTTCTTCCTTCCTTCCATCCTCCCTCCCTCCCTCCCAGCAGTTCCATTGCATAATTAAAGTCAATTATTTTTTCGTTCAAATTGGTCATGCATTTAATATAAGAAAATCGCACTCAAACGTGGAGTTTCTTTTAAAAACCACTAAATATTTTTATTACTATTATTAATAGTTTTTGTTGACCAAAGTATTGAAAGATTATTTTTACAGGATCCTAAAACCTTTTGTCTTTCAAAAAAGTCGAGCAAAACTTTCTGAGAAAAAATAATTATTGCAGGACTAGAAAATACAGGGTACAACCTGAAAATTTATTTTTGATTTCAGGGAAAAACTGACAAAATTGCATTTTATTTTTTTTAGGAATTGCAATTCTTATAAATAATACAATAATTTAAAAATTTTCAATCCAACATTTCCCCATCTAATTACAAATCTAAGACAAGTTTTTTTTTTACTTTTTATTAGCCAAAAATGTATAGAAAATTATTCAATAAAAAATCAAATAAATAAAATGACTTTTAAATAGTAAAAAGTTTCGGCATCCTTTGATACGCTTTTCAATGAATTAAAAGGAAAACTACTTGAAAACCAACACCATTACCAAAAGCCATTTATTAGCAATAACAGTAAAACTTGTTGAGCCGCTTCTTCCTTTTTTGTTCCCTCGGGCCATGGTTTTATCGATCTAGTTGGAAAAAGTAGTGACTCTAACGAACCCCGTGGCCTCCCCCTCGATACAATCCACCCTCGCAAAAGAAGCCACCCCTTCTACCACGTACGGCTCATTTTTAGGTTTTATTAGCAAAGGCCCCCCGGAATCTCCGCTACAGCCGCTCTTTATTCCCCCGTTATAGCTGCATATGTCTGTATATCTGTAATCTAAAACCAATTTATTAAAAACAAATTGAAGCTTTCTGTCGGATTCAGTAGGAATACCACAAACTAGAAGCAGGTAAACAATTTCTAGCACTAAAAATACTGATTGTAGCGTTTTTAATTTAAATTTTATCGTATGTTGTGTTGTACACTTCAGTGGCCGGTTTGGTGATTCTGAGGATGGTGGGTTGGCCGCACTGCCAACGACATTATTATTCGTGTGATTGTAATAGTTGCCCGAGTTGTGTTATTAAAATACTGTTTGTTCCTTTTTAATAAATGAAAATATTCGAAAAACATTATGTAAATTTTACAAATATAAGAACCACCCGCCAAAGATTACATAGACAAGTCAGTTGTTCATCAACATTTAATCGAAAAATATCTTCGAAATGATCAACTAAGTACAATCTATTAATTTAAGTACTAGGTCTGTCTCTCCTGGAAATAATACTTACAGGGGTTCCGCTAAGAAATTTGCTGCAGGCGGCGTTTGACGTAATTAATACGTCAACTTCCAGGAGCACGTTCGACCTTTTACCAGTCTCGGTTTTTCCCCAACCGAGTATTTTGGCCATTTCACCGGCGTACGACTCTCTACCTAAAACGGGACCTTTTTCTTAATTTTAAATCTGTTTGTGCTTTGTGAGAACCCTCAGGCTTTCTACATACCACAATTTTATAACTGTATATTTTTAAGTATTATAAATAATTGAAACTAAATTACAATAATTTAAATCATAGAAATAGTATAGAAAAATACGAAACATATCCAAGTGATTATTCTTTTACCATGAATTTTTGATTTAATACTTTAGACAGAGGAAAATATATTGAAGATTTGATTAAAACTATTGAAAAACTTACCTTAGGACCCCTCCAATCCAGCGAAACAATTCAATAACCATAATCTTAGTTTCATCTCTAACAGTTTTGTCCCTATGTGACAAAAGGACACTAATTTTCTTCAGAAGGGGTCTAACACTAATAATTTTTTTCCGAATTCCCTTAACGCCTCAGTATAAGCATTAATACAAGCTGAAACTATCTTAGGATTTTCTAATTCCATACCTTTAATAAGTTCTTCTTCAACAGCTTCCTGCTCTTCAATCTCTATATACATTAGAGTTAATTATAGTGCTAATTCTCTAGTTTTGGTTTTGGGAGCTGCTAAACATTTGGCCACTATTCCAGACATAACCTCAGAGACCGTTTTTCCAGCATGAGCATAATTCTCAACATAAGCCAATGTGGCTTCCAAACCTTTTTCCTGACCCACAGCATTTCTATCTACTACAAATTTCTTCACCAAACCAAGATACTGTTCGAATTCAGGAGACTTTTCATCTTCCAACTGTCTAAATAACTTTGTGACTTCTTCATATCCATTTACTCTTGCTTTACATAATTTATGTACACATTTTTCTTCAGCAGGCAGTTTTTTAAATTCCTCATCTTCCATTCTACTTGTTTTTACTAGGAACCGTAAACTAACAAAATTAAAAATCAAACTGAACGATTTATCGAAGGTCGATACAACACAAATTTCGAATTCGAATAATTCCCCCTCCAAGGTTCTATGAAGGGCAATTTAAGCGGATAATATACAGGGTGGCCGAACGAAAACGAACCAAAGCCGTTATCAGGAACTGCGTCAACGTTTCTAAAAAAACGCAGGGACCCCTCGATTTTTCATCAAAGGGGGATTTTTGTTAATTGATCGGTTAAAATAAAATAACGTTTTTTTTATCTCATTATTAGTCGACCACTTTTAAACAGAACAATACAGAACCAATCATTTTGGAAAAATCTAGTTTTTTCCCAAAAAATCCAATTTCCCGTAAAATTATATCATTTACGGAAAAACAAATGCGAAATTCGAGTTCCGGGGGTCCAAATACGTAAGAAAACCATATTTTTCCCATGTCTTTAGTATAATTTCAATTTTACCCATTTTCGAGCAAGAATCCGAAAATTTTTGAAAATTTTCAAACACGCCTACATTTAAAAGTGAATAACTCAAAAACTATACAAGATATCGAGTAGAAATAAAAAGCAGGAGAAAGACAAAGTATAAGGCTATTCAATTATTATTATTATTATTATTATTATTATTATTATTATTATTATTATTATTATTATTATTATTATTATTATTATTATTATTATTATTATTATTTTTTTTTTGCCGGTGGAAAATCTTTTATAGACACTATGAGTACTTACTCATAGTAGTGTGGGATTCCGCGCTTTGTGTGCTATTACACGGCTACCCACTAAAAACCACCTTTGTGAATCTCTTTTTTTGCACTTCACGGAACCGCCAGTCGTGACATCTCCATCGTGAAGGCAAAGATTTCCTCAGTTTCTTTTCCTTTCTACTTCTTCCTTATGGTACAGTATATCTCTTACCATTATGCGGACTGCTTCCCAATTCTCTTTTGTTTTTGTCATTAACTCAATCAGATTCTCTGTTGTTATGTTCTCTCCTAGCTGTATCGTTGCACGGTCTCTTTGCTCCTTCCATCTCTCGCAAATAAATATAGTGTGCTCTGGGCTATCGGCGTGTCGGCAGTATGGACATTCGTCCCTTTCGTCTTTTTTAAATCTTTTTGCATATGTTCTAAACATGCCGTGTCCTGAGAGGGCCTGTGTAATGTAGTAGTCTACACTACGATGTTTGCATTCCAGCCATTTTTTCAAATTTTTGATTAGTCGTTTTGTCCATTGCCCATTCGCAGTGTTTTTGTCCCATCTTTTTTGCCATTTTTCTATTGATCTTATTCTTATTTCTGTCGCTGTTTTTTGTTGTTGGTTTCTGTACATTTCATTTCTTTCTTCTACCATTAGGTGTATTGGTAATATCCCCGTAATAACCTGTAATGCAACTGTGGAAACAGTTTTATAAGCGGCTGCAACTCTAATCAGTGTCTTGCGTTGAGTCTTCTCTAGTAGCAAGCGATATTTCTTTATTTTCAATGCATCCGTCTATATGGGTGCTCCGTATAGTAGCACTGAGTGCGCTACTCCACAGAGTACAGTTCTTTTGCTACTGCTTGGTCCTCCTATCCTGGGCATTAGTCGTGACAACTTACCGATTTTTTCCTCTGCTTTTTGAGCTGTCTTTCTTATGTGCTCACCAAACTTATTGCGTTTGTCGAAATAGACCCCCAGGTATTTGACACTATCTTTCGGCGTGATTTCTACATTTTCTATCTTGAATTTGATTTCTGCTCTTTTCCTTTTTTGAGTGATGATCACCGCCTCCGTTTTCTCTGGTGCTAGTGTCAATTCATTTTGCGCCATCCATCTGCTGATTTT